>ML793883.1:58297-69844 GCA_009831015.1 Picea engelmannii | reverse complement strand
GGGGTTAGGAGAGATATTAAACCATTACCATAGTTCTTTAATATATATTAAAGAACTATGGTAATGGTTTAATATCTCTCCTAACCCCATCACACTCCCTAAGGGAGATTTCTCCTTTCGCAAGAGTATAACCAACATTCACCATGATGTCAACCTCAAAATTTAGAGAGTGTTTCCACTAGTGATGGGATAGTTAATAAGTTAAGTTGATTGTTGAACAATTATTATGATAGATAGTGAGGAGAGGTCTTTGTGATGCTTCAAAAACCTAAAAATGAACAATGGGAGTCCCCAATGATAGTTACTTCATTGGTGGAGAATACACTTAAAAAATGAAATCCTTAATACATTGCAATGGCCTCCACCTCATTATTTGTGGTATGTCTTATACCCAAAGAAAAAGTGACAACTTTCTATCCTTTGGGATCAAGAATGACCCCCCAACCCATGAAACAATTTGAGATTTTTAAGTTCATATCTAACACTTTCTTCTTTATCAACAATATCACCTTCTTGCTTCTTATGATTTAATTCATAAAAAATATCCACTTACATTCATAGATAAAATGGCCAACTTTATCACAATAGTAGTAGAATATTTTTTCCTTCTTGTTCATTTTTTACTTCTATGATGAATCTTCACCTTAAAGAGTCTTTATGTTAGGCTAACTCCCAAAGGTGCAAAGGTGGGTGAATAAAATATGTAGCATGAAGATCATTGAGAATTATATGTCCTAGAGGTAGTTTTGGAAATATATTTTTTGTTTAACACCTCAAATCAATTGAATAAACATATATAACTGGAAATTGAACTAGATATGTTAGAAGCAATTTTGGATTTTTTTGTTTTTGTTTAAAGAACCCACCACACCGTCAGTGTGGGGTCCTGGGTTTAGTTTTCTAGGATCTGTCGACGGCCTAGGAGATTGTGGGACCATATCATAAAGAGTTTCAAACTAAGAGTAAATCAAATCTAAGTATTGGGCACACATGGTGGCTTGTTCTTCAGTAGCTGCCCCGACCATAGCTATGTCTTTGGAAATGTGTGGTAAGAGGGACTTTGTAAACCGCTTCATTAGGAGTTTGTCTAGAATATAGGTTTTGATCATCCTACTTCTACGTCTCCACTCATGTATATGATTGGAAATATGGGTGGAGGTATCCTCTCATAGAGACTTGAAGAGCTCTATTCCAATCAAACACAGTATGGGCAATTGATAATGCGTTAGAAACACCATTGCCAAGTTGTCCAAACTTTGTCCAAACTTTTGAATGAAATTTATTGTAATTAAATATACCACTTAACGACACTTCTGATAAGGGATCTCTTGAAAAAACACAACCTTACACCATCATCCATTAAGGAGTTGGATGAGCACCACAAATGATATGTCATTATTTGCATGGAGGGGTCTTCTCTTGGCTTTACGTCGAACTTTAGCATGTCTGATGGTCGCTTAACAAGCATGAATGACCATCAAGGATTATGGGAAATAGGGTCATTTTTCAAATATGACAAATCATGCACGTCTAACATTACAAGGAAAGACAACGACGTATGAGAAAATGAATACTAGGAGGAAGAGGAGGTTTCGTAAGTCCTGGATGAACCTTGTGGTCCCCCTACATTTGTGTTGTCAGAGGTTTGTGGTGTTCCAAAAGAGTGAGTTCCCATAGGGATGGTGGCACTCTCAAGATCATGGTTGTTCCCAGGACTAGATGTGCCCCGAAGGAGATTTCCCTAGGGGTATGCATAGACCCAAAAGGAAATGTGTTCCCAAGACTAGTTTGAGAGAAGAACCCCCCGGGACCGAAGGTATGAATAAAGGGATAGCCTCCCCGTTGTGGAAATTTTTCCCCAAGGGACGTTCCCCCAGGGAAAGGTGAGCTAACCCATGGGAAATTAAACCCTCGTGATGTATCACTGCCCCCATCCTGACTAGGGACAACCCCGTAACCACTAGGAAAGTTCGATCCAAACGGTAATCCAACACTCGACAATGTCGGGCCACTCATAGGAATGGCAGAGGTGGAAGGAATTCTAGTCCCTATGCTAAAACCAAGGCTCGGCCCCCCATTGAAAGAGGATCTAGTTGTGGGCATCAGAATGGATGGGATGGGTGGGGGAATGCTAGGTATACTCCAGCTCCAAGCGGATGGGCTTGATGGCTCAGCCACACTAGACGAAACACTTGGACTTGAAATGATGTGAGGGTTGTTGAACAAAGAAAAAGGCTCACTAAAAATTTATATCACCTGGAAAAGTACAGGTGCTTCAGAATTAGTCAAAGGAGGGTTAAAGTTGGGTGGAGGAATTTTTTCAACCAATTCCACTTCAACCAGACCACTCTCCTCAAACCAAAGATAAGACTCTTTGAATTCATGGTCACCTATCTCGCACCTCTTGAGAGGTGGTTGTGATTCCATGGTTGGATTTAGTCCTTGTAATTGACGGGACCAGCACAATGATTCAGCCACGGTGAAAATAACATGTACAAATCAAAACAAAATTCAACCTAAGGCCGACATAGACTTAGAACCAAAGAGCACACCCCTAAAAAATCTAGGATAACAATGAGCAAACCAATGGCTCAAGGAGCCTTCTGAAAACCAACCCTCTGGGGGAGATGAAGTCCCCATAAGATTGGCTAGCGAAGGTATAAGGAGAAATTATGATGAACTACACGAAACAACCGTGACCATTGCAAACACCCTTTATTAAGGAGAGCACCCTCATGAGGAACAAAGACCGTGAATGAACGTCTACCCCATGTACTACAAGCACATCCCACCTGCAATCACCTCTGTAGCTACCTAACAATGGTCACTAAGGATACCACTTCATGATCAATGATCAGGTGAACAAGCATAAGTCCGACCACATGTAAGGTCAGGGTAATTAAGCATGAAGCATCGAAGATGTTACCTCACACAAAGGCGTGGCACCAACGAAGCCCCCTGTATACGTTGTAATTTAAGCGATGCCACAAAAACCAAAACAAGAAGAAAGGGGTAATCTCCCTACTTCCCACCATGTGACCTCGTGCTTGACTCTTGTGTTAGAGGAGATTGTCAACACACTAGTTGCGAGAATGGGTTTAACACTCTTTAATGGCTTCTAGGTTCTCTTTTGGTGGCCTTGGATATTTCACTCTCCAATCCTATTCCAAGGCTCTAAACCTATCTAGTGTTGCTTCGCTAGCAAAGAAAAGAGTCTAATTTAATTTAAATTACGAATATTTTATTATGGTTGTTGTTTATGTTAAAGGGAATACAAATTAAACTTTTATGGTGTTTTCAACTCTTTACCCAACCAAAGCAATGCAAAAATGCTAATGCAATTCGTTCAATTCAATGAATTATAGCTATGAGAGGGAAATATATATTTTTCTTTGTAAATTAGACGATTCAACCACACAAACACCCAGAAACCATGCAAGACAAATCAGATCCAAACTTTTGACTAGATCTCAAACCAAACAGTTCAACAATGCACTTTGTCTTCAATGCTTCAAAAGTTTGTAAGCATGTCAAGATTTTGTTTATTTTTCCAAATATGATGCAAAGAGTTCCTTAATCTAAACAAGAACACAAGCTGCAAATGAAAAACCAACAAATCCACAAGCAAAGGGATGCAAGAAATTGGTAGTGATGTTGAAAAGCACACTCCGATTTCTCTACAAGAATCTCAACCCAAAACTCACCTGCGAAGGTAGATATAATAATGCACAAAAATCACAAGAGGGTAAACAAACCAAATTCAATCGATATAGGACACCACCAGATCCAATCATATCTATTGGGTGTGCAACTCAACTTCAATGGATCACTAGACAACAAACAAGTGTAAACAAGCACTCCAAGCAAAACAGACAACCACACTTCAAACCGAAATTGAAGACAAAAGGTGTGACAAAAGGACTCAATCAAAGACAATATCCAAACATATATACCAATCACATATCCTTGAGATCAGATAAATCTAGATTTGATCAAAGAACACTGGCAATTTTGCAATTTTCTCAGTTTACAGGGGGTGTCGTGGGTCAAATGACCTGCAACACACGACTAGTTGCTTGTCACCAGTAGTGCAACAAGAAACACCTTGCAAAATTTCAAAAATAGAGAGATGTTACTCAAATCTTGTCATATATTAGGGATCCAACCTCTAAGGGAGTACTAGGAAACAAAACAATCAAATCAAAACAAAGGATAATAGGCAAGGGATTATGAACTAGAGAATAATAAAAAATTCTTCCCAAGTGGTGTCACCAGTTTTGTTATGGAGAAAATCTCACAGGTGGTTAGTAACATCTCCCTAGGATCTGCCTATTGATCCTAGACAGGCAACGAGCTAGACTTCTATGGGTTTCCTTTAGACTCAAGCAATTTGAATCACAATTAAACTAAGAAACGATGGAATGGCATACCTTTTCCTGAAGGTTGTCCTTTGTATGTCTTGGTTGCTCCAGTCCTGAAGTTCCAGCTCTAGTCTCTCCAACCTGATCTCTACACACAAGAGACAAGAAATGCCTTCCTACTTTTGTTCTTAGTGTTATAATCTTAGATCTAGCTTGGATATAACCCTATCTATGATAAATTAAACAAGATCTAGATATTTACGCAGGGAATTCAAACATTCATATGGGAAAGCCAATGATCTATTAATTTTGAATAATAGAAGTACATAAATTCATTTACCTCTTCAAGTAGATGCACTCATATTTTCCCCTTGCTCCTTGCTCCTCCTCAACTCTTCAGCCAAACTAGGAAACCTGGCTAAAACTGATGTAGATGGAGAAGCACCTCTGAATTTTGGCAGCATAGATCTATAAATGATTCTTCCTCCGCATGGTCGAGACTAACCTTAATTTTATAGATTCTTGGAAGAGGTTTGGGAGAGATTCTAGATATTCTAGAGACTAATGGAGACTTGAATGATATGAGTTCCAAGGCACATGACACGAAGAACCAATTCATCCCTCGTCCATCTCTTCGAAACTTCATTCATCTAGAAGGTTACAGAGGGTGGCGTGGGTTGAGTTGTAGTTGACTCGCAACATGTCGCCTGTTGTCCATGTATAACAAGCGACAACCTGCAAAAATGATCTAAATCTTGAGCTAGAGTTGTGTCTTGGATTTCATCTTCTGTTGTATTCCCCTCTGACCCTATAGGGTGGAAATTAAGGCCATAACACCAAGTCATTCGATATTTTCCTGGTGTGGTTCTTTTAACAACATCAGTGCATTTGGTTAACATGGACGCACTGCTACGCTAAATTTTATGGCTTGTAAGCTTAACGATGTGCTTTGTTAAATTGAAAGCACCAATGTTGTAGTGTTTCCAAAGCAACGACGTGTTGTTTAATGATGCGTTGTTTTTTTACAACGCATCGATGATGGTGCATCACAAAAGACACACGGCTATATTTTTTTTTTTAATTTATCACAGTGCTTTTCTTTGAATGGAACCAGTGCCTAATAATAGAGCTTATGCATTGGTGGTCCATGTTTATTGTCGCACTGAAACGTATTTTAGCGGTGTGTCTCATAATACGCACCATGCTATCATATTGTGAAATATTTGGCACAGTGTCGTGCTCTTTACAGCACCGGTGCATTTGTAGGACCTAGGGGCACTGTTAGGTTAAATTGTTTTATTGCAAATTAAGCGGTGTGATGTGTTAATATGAACGCACCAATGCTCTCATGTTATTGGAGTATTGAGGTTTTTTTAGCGTTGTGGCGTGTTGTATAGAGCACCAGTAATGGGGCATCTAATGAGATGCTCTACTATGCAAAGTCATTCATTATGTTTCTCATTATAGTTCTTTTAACAACACCAGTGCATTTGGTTAACATGGACGCACTGATATACTAAACTTTATGGGATGTAAACTTAGTGATATACTTGGTTAAATTGAACGCACTGGTGCTCTAGTGTTCCAAGAGGACTATCATGTTGGTTGGTGAAGCGTTATCTTTTATAATACTCCGGTAACGGGGTATCACAAAAAACGCACCGATTTGTTTATTTTTTAAAATTAACTATGGTGCTTTTCTTTGAACGACATTGATGCGTACTATTAGATTCTACGCACCAATGGTGGTTCTTATTATGCATTTATGCATGGGATGCAGTGCTTCAGGGCGATCTGAAGCGTTCAAACGCATCGCATGAAATTGGAAAGAAAAATTATAAAAAAAAACAACCAAATTCAAATTTGAATCAGATCAAAATGAAAATAGGAAGGTCATAACAATTTACCTAGACTCTTATGTCTCGAGGAGGCATGGTTCCACCGTTGAGAGGAAAAGAAAATTCATGGTAATTTCCAAAATTTGGAAATGTGTGGAATCTATCAGTGGAGCTATCGAACTCGTTGTGGAGCACCGTAAACAGGGTGTCCTTGGAAGGAGAGTGAGCATCGGTGCTTTCTTGAGAGTTTGGAAGCAGGGGATGAAGCATAATAATGAAAATTGGTTTGGTAAATTTGTTTATTTACCCTACCTCGGTGCGCCTGACAACATGGATATGCACCAGGTCGTAATGATCAACAACACCAGGGCGCTTTATTTGGTGCTTTTTTTTTGTTTTAATGTATGGTGGTGCTTCTGAATAGTTAAGCACTGGGGTGTCATTTTTTATATGTGCACCAGGGCATATGTTCCTTATAGGTGCACTGGTAAGAAAACCTCCACAAAAACCTCCAGCCGCCCACCTCCGCTAACAACCTCCGCTATAAATAGAGAAGAAGAGGTTATGTAAAAACATCTGCTACAAGGTGTTCTCCTTCTAGTGTTCTTTCTAAGCTTGGTAGTTCATATTATATCTTTATTTCTACCTCTTATGCCACTAGAGAAGCTCTGGGGGGTGCTTACCAAGCTCCCACTCTTGATTCTTTTTGTGATTGTTTGATAAGAGAGCAAGATAAGCTCTTGCAACTTGGAGTGATTAACACTGCAAGTACATCTAACAAAGCCTTAGTGGCCCAACATAAAGATAAACCCAAACATACAAATAAACTATATACCCACAACTACAGCAAAACAAGGGTCACAAACTCTCTCAACCAGCTTCTACTCCCAATGGTGATAAAGGACCAAAAACAAAATCTAAGAAGACTATCATGCATTGCAATTTTTGTAGGAAAGATGGTCTTCTGAAGTCTAAATGATTTAGAAAGATTGAAGCCTTTGAAGCAACGATGAAGAAGCACAACATCAATCTTGATTCTTCTTTTTCCAACTTTTCTTCTCACGTACATGCACTTTATGCTTCTAGTTTATCCTTTAATGCAACATATACTTCTTCTTTTGATGAATGGCTTATTGATTATGGAGTATCTTATCATATGGATAAGGATAAAACCATTTTTTCTGATCTTAATGAATGTAACACCAAACAAATATTTGTTGGTGACAATAGATCTATTAGTGTTGTAGAGTCTGGAATAGTTCAGGTAGATAATGGTCATTTCAATTATGTATTATGTGTCCAAGTATTTCCTACAACCTTCTATCAATGTATTGTATCACTTATTTAGGTGATGGTAAAACCGTAGAGTTTTCACCTCACCAAGCTATAATTGATTATTTAAAATATTATAAACATGTCCTAGCAATTAGAATTATTGATGTTAGACATGTAATCCTTAGGATTGTGTTCCTATAATAATAATGTAAATATGAAGATTCATAAGTGATAGGAAGAGTCATCCATTTGAGAAGACAAACAATCGCTTATATTGTATTTATGCACCTCTCATATCAATACAATACACATTCATGAAGTTACCTTTTCTGCCAATTCCTGGCTCGACAGTGGTATCAAAGCTAGGATAACTCCATTCATTAACTCCTGGCATTTCTTTTCCTCTCGCAAACAGAAAATGCCTCCTTTTTCATTCTTTGGTGGCACAGTCTATCCTGTATTCTCTGGTAAACCCTAATTTTTGCTTGACACACCTTTGCAATTAATTAGTTGGATCTCTAAACCTATCACCCATTCCAACGCATTGAATCCACAACATTCTTCGATTGCAACTGCTCAAACCATCCACACTCTCTCCAATGGATGTATGTATCTGCTCTCATGCCCCCATCGACTTCTAGTGTATTTTTTGTGTGCAAAAACCCTAACCTAAGTTGCCTAAGACAAGGAAACCTAATTTTCATAACCCTAGCTGGTGGAGACCATTGAATTGCACTAGTCTCATGCATGTTCAATTGTGGTTTTCCAAACACCTCCCATGTATCCCTTGCATTGACATTGACACCCAATTCTAGCAGATACTTGAGATGCTCCACATCACCTAACCTTGAATCCTCGAACATGTCCGAGCAACGAAGGCTCTTCCTCATTGGGTTCATAATAGATATTGTCACTTGATATTATTCATGTCCAAAATGTGAACCAGACACCAACGTCCATGGTATCTCTCCTCAAACTTCGAAGTCGAGCTGGTAACTATCACACACATTGAGTATTCCCTTTAGGGTTTTGGATTACACAGGCACTACATATTGTAATCCTACTCCATATTGAATTTCAATTGCACTACATATTTCACTCTATGAAGAAATAATATACTCACCCTCAACGCCATCGCTCTTTAAGCTCATTCCCACTACAAATTTTGACCAATGTTCGAGTAATGGAACACTCACGTACCATGTTTTAGCTCTTAAGGAATGAGCACAATTTGTTTTTAAGCATAACCATTCTTGGTGTATCAACTTCTTGATGTAGTATCATTACTAGTAATTTATCAATATGTGTGTGTGAAGATGGAAGAGAATGCATTCTCTAGTCTCCATTGTTGGTGTGGCACTTACTGGCAAGAAAAACTACAGAGAATGGTACATGAAGATCAAAAGCACATTGATCTTCAACAACCTATGGAAAGGCATTTGCAAAGAAACAACACAACCTCACAGCAAAATCATTGGAGAAGAAGCATAATCATACTTTGAATCTGCTACCTCATAATCAAAGTCAAAGAGTAGTAGACCATGGAGTAGACCATTTATTCCAACATTAAACAAAGAGTGTTCCATATGGCATATGTTGTGATCTCTGCAGAAGTAAGTGAGGAGGTTATCCATCATATTTCTTTGATTAATGACTCTTATAGCACCTTGAAGATATTGAATGACTTGTATGACACACACTCTAAACTAGAACTTATACAAATAATGGTGAATCTCTTCAACCTAGAGTTGAAGAATGATGACCCTATGGGTTTAACTTCATAAATGAAAGCCATAGTAAATGAAATTGAGGCCACTGGAGTGAATATTGATCTCCCTATCCTAGTCTTTATTAAGGCCCTCTACCCTACATATTATCACTACCTTGAATCGTTGCAAGCAAGTGGTCAAATGAAATCCATCACATTTGGCAAGATGGTGGAGAAAGTTGTAGAACATGAGAAAGCCTTTAGAAAGAATTCAACTCCTTCAATTGGCAAGACAATGTATCTTTCTCAAAAATAGAAGAGTAAACCACATGATTCTTCCATAGGAGAAAGCAACAGAAGAGGACGTGGATGTGGAAGAAAGACTTTCAGAGGCAGGGGTAGACACAACCGAGGTGATAGATCCAATCTTCATTGTACTCATTTAAAAAATAATGGGTCACATGAAGCAGTTGACTATAGAGTTCCATGGGATAAGATCAAAGAAGACATACATAATAAGAAAGATGACAAAGGTAAAACTTCAAAACCAACAAAAGGTAATCCACTTTAATCTTCCCATTACATTGTTTCCCATTGCAATATAGGAGTAACAAAAGATTTATTTAACACTTCATATACTCCTTGGAAAGATGCATGGCTTCTTAACACATGGGCGAACTCCCACATGACATTATGAAGATATTTCTTTGAAGACTTCAATTACAATGTAGATGGAATAGTTTATTTTGTAGATAAGTCAAGTCTCAAACCTTTGGGAATGGTCACCATCATACTTACGTTTCATGGACTCCTGGATTTTCTTCTGCATAATGTGCTCTATCTTCTTGAGTTGCAAAGGATTTTTTTGTACCTTGTGCACATCCAAAAACAAGGCTACTATGTTCATATGATTGGTGGAAAAGTTGAGATATGAAAGGATTTTGAAAACATGTTTGTTATGACCGGAATGGAAGATGGAAGACTATTGAAGCTGAATCAGACATCTGCCCATACACAAAATGTTGCATACCTCTCTCATCACGGTGAAGTTATAATGTCATCTAGTCTTTTATGGCATGCTAGATTTGGCCATATCAATTATGACAGTCTTTGTCATGCTAGAATGGTCTTTTTGGTTTGCCTATTAGTCCTAGGAAATTGAAGCAATGTGATGCTTGTATCCTTGGAAAGCATGAAAACAACCATTTCATGATTCTACTTCCAAAGCATGTAGAAAAATTGAACTCGGTCATTCTGATTTGTGCGGCCCTATGTATGTTCCTTCTACAAATGGAAATAAATATATCAATTCTTTTATTGACGAATACCCCACATGTGTTTCGTGTACTTGTTGAAAGATAAATCACAAGCTTTTGAAACATTTAAAAAAAATCATGTATGGATTCAAAATGAAGCCCAGTCTCGTATTGGCTCTCTTTGCACAGATAATGGAAAAGAATATACATCTAATGAATTTGAAATCTAGCTTCACCAACATGAGATCAAGCATCAAACCACGGTTCCATACAATACTCAACAGAACGATGTAGTTGAAAGAATGAATAGGACACTCCTAAATATGGTTTATTCCATGATGTTTTTCAAGCATGTAAAATTGATGTTTTGGGTTGATGCAGTTCTATGTGAAGCTTATGTCAAAAAAGGGTGTCCATCTCATGCTCTTAGAAAAAAGACTCCTTATGAAATGTGTTATGGCAATATTCTTTCAGTGAGGTGTCTCAGGGTCTTTGGTTCCACCTGTTATGCCTTGATTTCCAAGGAGAAAAGAAGCAAGCTTGATGCAAGGAGTCAGAAGTGCATCTTCTTGGGGTACTCAAATACCACAAAGGGGTATTTTCTTTACGATGAGACAAACCAGAAATTCATCCTTTCCAAAGATGTAATCTTTCTTGAATCCTCCAAGAAAGATGAAACTATTGAGAGGTATCTTGATCATCTGGACAGATTCACTCATGTAAAGACATATCATGAATTTGATGATGAGATTCCACATATTGAAGGGGGGATCCCTATCTTGGGGTCAATCTTTGGAATCTCCTTTTGAATCACCATCTTCCCCACATGAAGAATTTATTTCCACTTCATCAAAACCTGAAGTTCATTTGGATGATGTGATCAAGAGGATTGAAAAGTTGAGGCCTGATGAGAACTTAACACCATCTCAATCAGTTGAGCAACTTGGACCATCTCATAAAGGTCCGCCAAAATGACTGACAAAAACACTTGAGAGTGTTCTGTTAAGAACCAAACAACAATATAGCATAGAAAAACCTCAGGAAAAGTACTCAACGCCTTGAAAAAGAGATAATTTCAGATAATAAGCCTCTTCGAGGGGGCAACCTCC
>ML793883.1:24767-52593 GCA_009831015.1 Picea engelmannii | reverse complement strand
TGGCCTAAAGCCGACATAAATAAAATAACATTACTAATCTAAATCACAACTAATGGCCTAAAGCCGACATAAATAAAATAACATTACTAATCTAATATGCCCCAATTAAGTGGTAATGAGCCAATATTAGGGCTTAACATGTTCATCCTGATGAGGTCAAAAAGACATGAACCAAAATGTCCTCAGAACAAGATGGACGTAATGTAGATAATTTAAAATCAGGTGATGTAGATGACATGGATGTTTCATATGATTGTGAGTTTAGTTTATATACTAAACTTGAACTGACTTCCTTTAAAGAAGCCACTTATCATGATGAATGGAAAGAATCCATGTAGAAGGAATATGATGCTCTCATAAAGAATGGGACATGGAAGTTGGTGGATCTTCCATTTGGAACCAAACCAATCGGCTGTAAGTGGGTATTCAAGAACAAGTACATATCAGATGGCTCACTTGACAAGCACAAATCAAGGCTTGTGGAAAAAGGATTTGGACAAAAATGTGTTGATTATGAGGATACTTTTGCCCCCATAACAAAATAGGATACCATTTGTACTCTATTTTCCATGGCAACACAAAATGGATGGAAAATTCATCAAATGGATTTGAAGACTATTTTCTTGAATGGAGACTTGAAAGAGAATGTGTTAATGTCTCAACTTGAAGGATTTATTGTGAAGGGACAAGAACAAAAGGTATGCAAGCTCATCAAATCCTTATATGGCCTTAAATAAGCACCACGAGCATGGTATGAAAAGCTAACTGAGCATCTTCTGAAATTAAATTTCAAGCATTTCAATCTTGACAATGTAACTTTGTTTGTCAAGAAAGTTAGAAAAATAGTTGTATATCTTGCAGTATATGTAGATGATCTATTTATAATAGGGAAAAATGAAAGTTACATTGCATCCATAAAGAAAGAGTTGAAGAAAGGCTTCGAGATGACAGATTTGGGACATCTTCACTACTATTTGGGCATTGAGGTGATTCAAAATCCAAGGTTCATATTCATCTCCTAGAAGAAGTACATTAGAGAAATGTTGAACAAGTTTGGTATGGTTGAGTGCAATCATGTTTCTACTCTAATCGAATAGAATTTGAAACTCGCATCAAAAGAAGGGAATGAATTTGAGGATGCAACCAAGTATAGACATCTTGTGGGAAGTATTATCTATATTACTACCACCAGAACAGACATTTCATTTTTTGTTGGGATTATTTCCATGTTCATGCAAAAGCCTTGTGAAGAACATTGGTCTATTGCAAAAAGAGTTATAAAATACTTGAAAGGAACTCAAGATTTTGGAATCATGTACTCTAAGGTGAATGACTTCAAATTGATCATATATTTTGATTCAAACTTTGTTGAGGATAAGGAAAATGGAGTATAAACTTCAATATATATCATGAGTCTTGTAATAGCAATTGTCTCCTAGAGATCATGCAAACAATCAATTCCAACAGATTACACGATAGAGGCAGAATATGTGGTAGTTGCAGAAGCAACGAAGGAGAGTGTGTGGCTTAGGAAAATACTTGAAGATTTGCATGAGAAACAAGTGAATTATACTCTTCTTCTAGTTGACAATACTTTTGCAATCAAGTTGGCCAAGAATCCCAGATTCCTTAATCGAACTAAGCACATCAATACAAAGTATCCCCTGATTCAATATCATGTAGATGCCAAAACTATTCACTTGAGACATTGTCCCACAAATGAGCAAATTGCATACATATTCACCAAAACGCTTGGAAGAGAAAAAATTGAAAAGTTCATAATGATGTTTGGACTCACACACAACCCTTTAGATTAAGGAGGGGAATGTTAGACACATAATCCTTGGGATTGCATTACTGTAATCCTTGGGTGCAATCATTCCAGTGTTAATGCACCAGATCACATCAGAACTCTGCAGTTAAGTGCCCTTGGGCTAGAGTAATATTGGGATGGGTGACCTCCCGGGAAATCCTAGCGTTTCACCCTTCTTTTGGAGGAAAATTCTAGCTCGTAAAACTAAGAAAATAATAATAATCTCTTGAAGGATTGGAATTTCTACCATAAAAATTTGTATGAATCCCCTAACGACACAACATGCCAAACAACTCTACAAAGGATGAAGTGTTTTTTGTAGAAGACATTAAGTTTGGGGTTAAGCGGCTCTCAAAAGGAAAATCTAAGGACATCGAAGGTTACCAAGCTGAAATATTAAAAAATTGAGGACCTATCCTCATCCCTCACATACATAAGCTCTTCAATTTAGCTATCCAACAAGGCTTCCCAAAACCTTGGACTCAAAGCCTCATTGTACCTATCTTTAAAAGCGGGGATAAAAGCAATCCTTCTTATTATAGGACCATTGTGATTAGCCACATTTTAGCTAAGCTATATGGAAGTATTTTGGAAAAGAAGATTGACACATGGCTATAAAGCCATGGAAAAAGAGCTAGAGGCTGGGTTGGATTTAGAGGCTACCATTCCACTGTGGACCACATTTTTTCCTTTAGGATCATTGTAGAGGAGTGTTGTAATCATAAAAGTGGTCTCCTTTGTTGTTTCATTGATTTTAGAAAATCTTTTGACATTGTGCCTAGGACTAACCTTCATAATAGGTTAGAAGAGCTTAAACTCCCTTTCAAGTTGAGATTTGTTGCAGTAAGGCTATATGAGAAAGTTATTTCCAAGTTTAAGAACATTGAGGGTTGGTTGGAAGAAATTAACTATAATATAGGAGTCAAGCAAGGTTGTCCTCTATTCCCTACCCTTTTCGGCATCTATATTGATAAGTTAGAATATTATTTGGAGGGCGCAGGTTGTGTTGGCCCGACTCTCGCTAGTATAGTCAGCATCCTCCTTCTTTATGTTGATGATATTTTTCTTATGGAAAAGAGTTCTTATGACCTAAGTAAGCAACTAATAATCCTTAAGGACTTACACTCTAGCATGGGCATGACTGTGAACATTGACAAAACAAAGGTTATGATAATTAAATCCAAAAGGTTCACCTACAATACTTTTGTTTATGAAAACAATAGCTTAGAGGAAGTGCCTTCATACAAGTATCTTGGAATCAATATCCACCACAAGCTCAATTGGAACTATAATGTTGAAAAAAGGATAAATGGAGGGTGGAAATATTATTATGGGCTCGGAAACAATTACAAATCAGCCGACCTTTGGCTTTGGGATAAGAAAAATATCCTCTTTCACACTCTCATCACTCAAGTTATCTTATATGGATGTGAAGTTTGGGGTTGTAGTATATCTAGAGAATCCTGGAAAAAGATAGAACAAATCCAAAATAATTTTATAACTTATAATCTCAAAATTAAGAGAAATACACCCTATCCTATCCTCCTCATAGAATCAAGCCTTCTCCCCATTGAGAGTATTGTTATGATTAGATACCTAATGTACAAGAACAAGATAAACAAAATGGATGACAAGAGGCTCCCCAAAATTGCTTCAAACTCTAGCCAAAACCACTAGCGACTCAAGCGGAGGTGGCATAAAGATGCCAAATTTTGGATAAATCATTGGGGAATACAAGAAGAAGTAAGCATGTAGAATATAGATAATATTACAAATATTATCACTTCTAAGTTTAAGGAGAATATGTTGTGTGATAATAGTGTATAGAAGGAAATTAAGATACTACAAGGACGTCGTCAACCCTAATTTAGAAGATCAAAATTACCTCTCAGTTTTGAAAAGTGAAAAGAATAAAATCAACATTGCTAAAATAAGAACAAAATCTCACGAGCTACATAGTGAAACTACGCATTGGACAACTCCCAAAACACCATGGGATGAGAGAATATGTCACATTTGTGACATTAAGTGAGTAGAAGATGAAAAACATTTCCTCTTGGGTTTCCCTACCTATACCCATATTAGATCCCAATTTAAAAATATTTTCCACATTATCGACCTTCCTAACTTCCTAAGTCATCAAAACTATGGTGATCTTGGAACAATTCTCTCAATGTTTTTTTAGCATAGAAATACAATTTTAAAGAAATTGAAGTAATATATTGCCTTCTTAAGGTATGATAGACTAATTAGTCTCAGTGGACGTTAATCGACATCATCATGATCATCATTTTAAATATGAAGAGTCGTAGGTGATAAGAAGAGTCATATGTTTGAGAAGACAAACAATCTCTTATATTGTATTTATGCACCTCTCATATCAATGCAATACACATTCGTGGGGTTATGTTTTATGCCAATGCCTGACCTAAAAGTTGATGATATTATGAGGTTGTACAAATTTGACAATTATGGGTCATCATATTTTCCATCAGTTTTTGTTGCTCATAGCGATTAATTGAACAAGCTTTGGCATGAGTGGTTTGGCCATCTAGATTATCGCTCATTGCAACAACTATGTAATCAAAATATTTTGATTGATCTTCCTCTTGTTTCTTGCATAGATGATATGTGTTCCAGTTGTGTTCTTGGAAAACATCATCAGGATAGTTTTGACAAAGGTGCCTCGTGTCATGCCTCGACCCCTTTGCAGCTTGTTCATAGTGATTTGTGTGGTCTGCTTTCTTCTCCTTCTTTCTCTAGGTGCAATTACTTCTTAACTTTCATTGATGACTTCTTCAGACACACTTGGGTTTAATTATTAAAACTTAAGAGTGAATTTTTTGACATTTTTCGACCTACAAGGCCCTTGTAGAAAAACAATATGGACATCAACTTCCAAGGTTAAGAACATACAATGGAGGTGAATATGTGAACAACAAATTCACGAGTTATTGCACTACATAGACATTCAAATGCAACATCGTTCCATATACACCACAACAAAATGTGTTGCTAAGAGAAATAATCACACATTAAACGAAATGGTTAATTATATGATCTAATATAAGGGATTAAGTCTTCATTATTGGGTAGAAGCCATCAACTATGAAAATTGCATAGTAAATCACACTCCTGGGAAGGCTTTAAAAAGTATAACACCAAAAAAAGCATGGAAAAATTAAGCCAGATCTAAGCCACTTACGTGTATTTGGTAGTGTAGCATGGGTTCAAATTCCTGATGAGAAAAGGAAAGAATTACAACCTAAAAGTGAGAAGTGTAATTTTGATGAATATTCTAAAGATGTCAAAGGTTACAGACTTCTTCAACCTCATTCCAATGTAACAATTTTTTTTCATCGAAAAAGAAAATCGCAATTTTATTTTAGCAGGTGTGAACAAAATTGCATTTTGTAGATGCGCTTTGTGTGCATTTCCATAGTGCTTTGAGCCAACAGTGTTGACTGTTACATAATAATTTCGCCTTTCAGCTACATTCTGGTTGTTCTTCAAAAAAGCTTACATATTCATGCTTGTTTGTATAATTACAATATATTCAACATACTATATTCGATAGATTACAAAATAACTTCGAATTTTTTAAAAGACTAGATATATATTTGAAAACAAAACCAGATATGAATTGTAATGTCTACAAGAAAAAAAATAGTTGTATCCCTGATCTGTTTTGAAATTGATAATTTTATCCTTGCACTGGAAGGCATTGTATAAAAGGCATGTGGACGAGATCTGTTTGTGTTCTATCCTTGAATTCAAAAAAAATCCATTGGCCCAAAGCCAAATGGATGCCCTCTTTCGACCTATGGTCCGCTTCCTCATTTCTCTCCCTGTAGATATGACGGCAAGTGAAACTGTCAAAGGTGATCTGTAAAGATTTTACTTCTTCAAGAACTAAAACTAATCTTATATTGAGGCATCTTTGGGTTCCCCTAGACCAATTTATCATTGTCATGGAATCGCCAAACACATTGAGCTCCCTGCAACCTTTTTCAATGGAAAAAATGATAAGTAGTTCTAGGCTCATGAGTTCAACAAAATTGTTTCTTCCTTCACCCAGACCCATCGTCATCTTGAAGAAGTGTGAGTCACTGAGATAAAGAAGTGCTCCTCCGCCACATACTATGTTTTGTGAAGCTCCATCGAAATACCCCCAAGGCTTGGACTTGTCTATCTCTTCTTATTGTATCACCTGAATGCCTGCTAATCCTTTTTCCTACGGATAATAAGAAAGAATTTCCGGGCTTTGGGCTGCTGGGATTTCAGGAACAATGGGATTTTGTTGAAAAATGATCTTATTTCGGGCCAACCAAACAACCCAAATGATTAATAGTGGGAGAGATTTTACAATTTTGAAATATCTTTGACCTAGCCAAAAGTGCCACGCCCTCTCCAGGGAGTGCCTATTCCAGATACAATTAATTCCCAATAATATAGTGCACTCTCTCCAAGATTCCCTTATGTAGGGGCAACCCATAAAAACTTGCAAAGTTGATTCTTCTTCATTTTTGCATAAATAGCACCAACTCGACCCTTGTTTGTTCCTTTTTTGAATGTTATCCCATGTAGGAGCTTTGTTTTCCATAACACACCACATAAAAATCCTTGTTTTAGTTGTACATTTATGCTTCCAAAGATTTTTCCACCACCAGAGTGGCTCCCACTGATGAATTTCAATGCTCAGCTGGATATAACCAGCTTTTGGAGTTTAGATACCTTACGTGGTACGATCCCAGACCAATTCATCCTTCTTATCTCATATTCTAGCCTGGGAAGTCCTTAGAGCTGTTACATATCCTTCCATTAATATGATATCTTCTCCTTCAAGGCCCATATCGTTTTCCAATTGCCACCCTTGCGCGCGAAGGGTACTTTGTAAGGGCTGAACAATCTGATTTAAAGTTACATACCTAAGCGTCCGAAGATGCTCTATAGTGGGACCTAGGACGATATGTATTTTGTTACATCCCGACCATGGATCAACCCCCAACCTGAATTTGGTATCTTCCAGGCTAACCCATCTTCGATGATCGGGAAAGAGCTTATCACAACTTTCCAAGTAATTGAAACTCCAGGCCTTTTCTTATCATGGCTCCTTATCCAATCTTCTAGTGAATCCAGGGCTATGTATTTTTGATACACCACTCTGGTCCAAAGACTTGATGTTGACAGTATCCTCCAAGCACATTTTGCAGCTAATGCTTTTAAGAAAAGAAAGATATTTTTTAGACCCCAGCCTCCAAGGGGATTTGGAATTGCTATCCTTTCCCATCTGACCCAAGGAGAAACATATGACTCTAAATTTCCACTCCACGGAAAATTGAAAAAAATACGCCTAGTTGCTTCCATAATTCCTTTCAAGATCTAAGACAGTGATATTGCTTCAAGGACATATTTAACCAAAACTAGTCTTCCAGCCCTAGAGAGACATCTATGACTCCAAATATGAAGCCTTTTTTCTAGCTTTCCCAACAACCAAGCCCAATTAGATTGAACCCCATGTACTTGATCCCATCATCCACCTCCTTTAGTTCATATGGGAACAAATGCCTATACAATATCATTTCTTCCTCGGAGAGCATATGACATGAAAGTGATGATTTTCTTTCATTTATTTGCATCCATGTGGCTCTGGAAAAGAGATTTAGAATACCTTCTAGTGTTCCAGCATCCCTTCTTGTCCCAACACATAATATTAGGACATCATCCACGAACAACAGATGTGAAATCTCAAGGTTTGGAGAAATATGGATTCCATAGAAAGTTCCTTGACGCTTTGCTTCTCGTAGAACTCTATTGAGGCCTTCCGCAACCAGAAGAAGCAATAAGGGTGATAATGGACATCCCTAACGAAATCCCCTTTCAGAATGGTAAAAAGGGGAGGTTGATCCATTGATTAAAACAACAAAGGAGACCGTAGTAATACACCTCATCACCCACCTAATAAAAGCAACTTCAAAACCCAAATGAGTTAGAAAAAGATGTATATATAACCAAATTACCCTATCATAACCTTTGGAGAGGTCAATTTTCAGAACTACTCCTTTCATCTTTCCATTTTTTAAATTGTGAATACCCTCTTGTGCAACCCTAATGGCCTCATTAATTTGTCGTCCTTCCAGAAATCCAAACTATTCACTAGAAATTTGATTCGATAACACCGCTTTAACTCTTCTCGCAATTATTTTAGCTACAATCTTGTAAAATCAGTTACAGAGAGAGATGGGCCTAAATTCATCCAAAGAAGATGAATTATCATATTTAGGGATGAGGGATATGAAGGTAGAGTTGGAACTAGTTGGAATACGACCAGAGGCTCTGGTGTCTTCTACTATATAGAGAATGTCCAATCCCCAAATCTCGTAAAGGCCCAAAAATAATTCAATCGGCCACCCATCTGGTCCAACACTTTTGTCCTTTTGAAAGTTGTGAAGTGCCTCCTTTAACTCTTCTTCTGAAACTTCTTCCATCAAAGAGCGATTGTCTTTCGCCTCTACAAATCTAGGGAACAATTGGACTAGTCGAACAACTTCCACAATAGAGGCCCTTTCCTCAGCTTTGAACAATGTTTGGAAGTGTTCCCTTCCCAGACGTGCCATGCCTTTAAATGTGTTTTCAATATTTCCCTGCTGGTCTTCTAGGCCCCAGATAGTATTGGAAAATTGCCTTCCTTTCGCATAGGCCTAAAAAAACTTTGTATTTTCATCCCCACTCTCTAGCCAGATCGCTCTGCTTTTTAATCTCCAAGTTTCCTCTTTTTCATGAAATAAAGGCTTCCTCCTCTCTTCTTGCCTGAGCAGATCTTCCTTGGAATTTTGAGAAAGGAAGCCTCCTCCTTCTGAGTCATAGATCCTCTTAGGACTCTCTTTGATCTCCTTTAGCTCTTTATCATCCCTCTATCTCTTTAAATTGGCCCATGCAACAATTTTCTCATTAACCTTTTTCAAATTAGTAGTGAATCGAAAAGTTTTTTATTCTGGAGCCAAAGGATTGAAGGGTGTCTAGTTGTCCTTAACCAAATTTATAAAGGATTCATATTTTAGCCAAGTGTTATTGAATTTGAAGGGTCTGTCCGATTTCATATTGCCCTTTCTTACTTCTAGAAAAATAGGGAAATGGTCAGACTCCCCACCACTACCAATCCATTGTTTTATTATAACTTGTCTCTCTACAAAATTTTCCAACACAACAAACATGTTGATTCTTTTAGCCACCCGGTCCTCTCCCACCCTCTTGTTTCTCCGCGTTGGCTTTAACTTGGAGGGTTCCACATCGATTAGGTTTTGGAAGCAAGTTTTTAGTAAAGTAATCAGTGAGAAGATCATCCTTAACACGAGGCCCCCAGACTTCTCCCAATCCCAACGAGAAATTAAAATCACCCCCCAAAATTATGGAATCGCCTCCTAGCAATGAATTATTGAATAGATCCTCCCAGAAAAGTACACGATCCTGATATGGACCATAGATGTTGAAAATTTGTAGCTCCATCCCTATATCCACCGAGATGAGTTTTATTCCAAGACAAGAGTCCAAACCCCACGAATTAAGAATCTTAACCATCTTGGAGTTCCATCTGACAACCAACCCACCAAACCTACCTCCTACATATGAAGTTATGAAAGCCCACCCCAAAAACATGGTTTCCAGAGAGACGTGCACCACTTCTCCATCACCCAGAGTCTCTTGTAGAAAAATTACATCTAAGTGGTCATTAATCACCACCCTTTTAAGCGCAAGTTTTTTGTGGGGATTCGCTAGACCCCTACAATTAAAGGACATGATTTTCATTTTGTACCCTTCTTTTGGGAACGCGTAGCTCTAAGCGCCCTTTCAATTGATTGTTGTTTTCCATCCAAAAGATAATTTTTGGATTTATATTGAGCTTTTGTTAAAAATGACTTCCTTCCTCTACCTCCTCCTTCTTACGTACGATCAGGCCCCGACCCAAGACCCCCTTTGAAATTATTGGTATTTTGAGAGCGCAGGAAATATCTGGACGTGGAACTCCCTGAATCCGAGAATGACTCCATTTTTATTACCATCCTCACATTTGTCTCACATGCGCTCACAGAGGATGAAGGGCATAATGTAGGTTGAATCACGGGAAGAACTATTGAAATGGTCGGTTTTGGGGATATGGAAAGGTTTCCCAGAGCCTCAATCCATTCATTTCCAACCAAACTAATTGATTTTAACATAAAATTTAACGAAGAGACAGGAGGACAAGGATTACGCATGAGAAAGCCGAAGGTTGAGGTTGGGGAAGATAAATTCAGTAATTGAGTACTTTCCAGTGCCCTCTCTTCTTCCATTGAGGCTTCTTTCGCCCTTTGGTCCAAAGCACTAGGCACAGTTGTCCCAAGCCCCATAGTCTGTGCTCCTGGGGTAATCAGACCTTCAGCCTCCATTTCAGTTCTCGATACCTCTTTTGCAGATCCCAAACAAATTCTCTGCTTCTGGGCTTAAGGAGCACTCTTCTTCCTATTTGTCCTTAGCGGAAGATGAGAATCCACTACCAGATGTCCATATTGATGACATCATCTACAACGAAAGGGAACATCCTCGTAATCTAGTTTATGGGTGTGGGAATAAGGCCCCCATTTCATATCTATCTCTTCTCCAAGCCCTTCCATGACAATATGCACACCAATATTCTTGCAACTTTCATCTACCCAAACTCCTTAAAAGACATGTCCACCTCCAAGAATTCTTCCAAGTAATTCATGATCCTCTTGAAGGCCTCATGGGACCAATACTGCATCGGAAGTCCTGGTAGTCGCACCCATACCAGAATTCTATCCATTCGTTCATGGCTTGCATCAAAAAGAGGGGCCGGTGGATTCAAAAGAAATAGAGTGTTATTGATGCTTCAGTTCTTGACAAGAACCCATTGTGCATGGTTCGACGATAAGAAATTGAAGGTGAACCAATTTCGGGTTAATTCAATGATCTCCAAGATGTAACCCAAATGTTCCTTCCAAACAGAAGTTGCCCAATCATTTATTGTCTTCAAAGTAAAGAAATGAACTCTCGCTCTCTCAACTAGTGTTTGGTTCACCATATGAACCACTTGATGAAGCCCCATGTCTTCGCCCAGGACCAAACTGCCAACCTTCCCTTTAGATTTCAAACACTTCCTTTTATAGGTCTTCATAGTACCTTCCTTAATGAAAAGGTTATCCCCAACCTCCCTCAAGGGTCGAGTGAAGACCTCTAAACCCCCTTTATGCAGCTTTGGGACCTCGCTCGTCCAAGGAGAACCTTGGTGTTCTTCTGGATTTAGAAACTTCGAGATAAAACCCTCTGTGGCGAGGGGAAGCATTTCTCTAGGTGAGCCATTGCTTCTTGGTGGCATGCTTGATATCCCCAACAAAGGCCCTTCGGACGTCACTAGAACTGGCAGGTGAAAAACCTCTTCAGGATAGGATGTGAGGTTAAAACCTTCTATCAAAATTGAACCCACAAACAAAACCCCATCCTCAATTATTGGGGTGCTCCACAAGGATGAAATTAGGGGTGAATCCAGTTGGGAAGAACTCTCTATCAAAAACTCATGTGAAAAACCTAGATGCACCCCCTCTGACCACCATTGTTGAAGCCTTGTGGATGGGCCCTCAACCTATAACCCTTCATCCTTTTGTCCAGAATGGTAGTGGGTGGATTCTAAAGCTTCGACAATTGATTCTCTGGGTTGATCATCTCCCCTAGAGAAAGAGACCTACCATAAACCACTACCACAAATGCCGCCCCCACATTCGACAACAAAATCACCAGTATCCATCCTGATGCCACCTAACGCTACCCGGATATCACTTTCCTCTAGAGGGTGTTCAGAAAAATCCCTGTAGTCTTCCTCCTGCATGTTTTAACCTTGAAATAGTCTTATCCACTAGTCATTGTAACCATTATTCCACCAAACTGCCTGCGGCTATCATCTTAGGTTTTTTGTGGAAACCCTTTTGGATGAAATAATTATTAGAAGAGATGTTAAGTTTGATAAAAATCACTTGGCTTGCGATTCTAATTCTATGTTTGTGCCATCTTTGGCCTGCAAGCCATCTTCGACGTTTCTACCATCTTCTTGTCCTATTATGGTTTCTTATTCAGATGATGACAATGATGACGAAAACCCACCTCTGCTTGCTCACCTTCCTCTAAATGAGTTGATTGAACATGAACCTGTACCAACACCACTACTTGCCAGGTGGGTTTGTTCAACACGAGAAGCAGTTGGTGATTTTTCTAGTGATCCTACAAATCAACGTCATACACATTCATAGTTCCAATTAGCCTCCTCACTTTTGGCTCAAGTTTTAGAGACTCATAATCTAGACACATGTGCATAAGCTTCTGGCCATGCAGATTGGGACACAATCATGAATGGAGAATAGCATTCGTTAATGGAAAACAATACTTGGGATCTTTTATATCTTCCAAAAGGAAGAAAAATTGTCAAGAGTAAATGGGTGTATAGAACTAAGTATGCATCGGATGGAAAATTTGAAAGACATAAGGCCCAATTATTTTCCAAAGGATTCTCTCGAGTTGAAGGAATTTACTACAATGAAACCTTTTCCCCTGTAGCCAAAATGAACTCCATCTGCCTTGTTCTATCCCTTGCTACCTTACATAAATGGGAGGTCCATCAAATGGATTTTAAATCCACCTTGTTACAAAGAGATTTGCAGGAAGAAATGTACATGGAACAACCTCTTGGCTATGTGTAGAATGACTCCAACCTTGTATGTTGTCTTAAAAAATATCTCTATGGTCTTAAGTAAGATCCTCGATCTTGATATGCAAAAATGGATAGCTTTCTTTTTTACACTATCTTTTCTAGATGTCATTCTAACCCTAATGCCTATACCAAAAAAGTAGGAATCCATCTCATAATACTTGTTCTTTATGTTGATTACCTTATCCTCATTAGTGATGACCCTAAACTTTTAACCTGCATGAAAACTAGCCTTAAATAGAAATTTGAAATGACAGACTTGGGTTATCTGCATTATTTCCCTGGCCTCCAGGTATTTCAAACTAAAGAAGGTATTTCCTTTTCCCAGTCTAAGTGCATATGTGACCTTCTTAGTCGCTTTCACATGGAATATTAAACAAACCCCTTTTCCCTTCCAATCTGGAGTCAAACTTGTTGCCACATGTACTACTCCCAAAGTTGATGCCACTTCGTACCATGAGCTAGTTGGTAGCTTTTTGTATTTGACTCATACCCATCTTGATATTTCCTTTGTTGTTGGTATTGTTTCCCGGTATGTGAAAACACCCCATGAGAGCCATTGGAAAGAAACAAAAAAGATACTTTGATATATCTAACAAAGAGTTTAGTATGGGATACATTACAATTCAGGGGGACTCCTTTGTTGGTTGGATTCATTGATTCAAATTGGGTCTGCGACCCTGATGATTGAAAGTCTATTGCAGGTTATGTTTTTAGCCTTGGTTCCAAACCTGTCACTTGGGCTTGTAAGAAACAACAGGGTATTGTTATTTCTTCAATAGAAGAAGAGTATTGAGCAATGATTAATACAAGTCAAGAAGCTTTGTGGCTTCAATAGATCCTTTCAGAATTTAGATTCCAGCAACAACATTCGACCACCCTATGGTGTGACAATCAGAGTGCCATCAAGATCACCAAAGATCTAGTTCAACATCATTACAAAAAACACAATGAGATACACATGCACTTCATCAGAAAGATCATTCATTATCAAGTTATTGAAGTACTATTTTGCTCTACAGATGATCAAGTTGAAGACATTTTCACAAAGTCTCTTACATAAGTGAAATTTTCCAAACTTCAATATGTGTTAGGAGTTAAGGAAGTTGTCAGTAAGGGGGTATGGGATCTAATGCCTCCTTCCTTCTCCTATTGTGTCACATTTGTAAATCCTTCAATCCTATCCCAAGTTTTTCTTAAGGGGGGATGTTAGGATGTTTAGATGCTTAGGTGTTAGTTAAGATTAACTTGGTCAAATGTGTCTTTAGGTAAAAGTGTTTTTTTAGTGTATTTCTTTAGTATGCATTTGTAGTTATGTAATTCGACAATCACGATATGTTCTACACATAGAGCGATCTGAAGACTCATATTCTCCTTGATCTTAACAGATATATTGATCTATGGCTTAACACCCTATTAGTCCATGATCTCCATTTAAAAAGCATGGAGGGTCATTCGTTGATGATTGATTGTGAGAAACTCTCTAGTAAAATATTTTTCTTTTGCATTAATATATTGCCTCAAGTGGCCATGTTGGTTGGGGTTGTGGATTGTTTCCCTCTTCAAGGGTTTTAACAACATAAAAAAATTGGTGTATTAATCTTAGATTTGGTTGTGTGAGTGATTACTGAAAGTGTTTGTCCTGTGTTGGAATACCTTGTCTTGTCGAACAAGCTAGGGTGTACTCGGAAGGCGAAGAGGTTGACCTTTTAGTTCCCCATTCATCTCTCTCATATTTTCATTTCCTATTTTATGTAATTCTTACTTTTCCTCACTTTTGTCTCATTTACTTTTACATTTGCATTGTCCTTAATATTTTATATAACCTCATTAATTACCAAATATTTATATATTGAGTCTTACAAGCATTCGCTTGTTCAGATCCATTTTGGATCACCACCATTGTTAGTCACTCTAACATTGTCACATGTATGTTTCTACAACATTGGCATACATTTTAAAGTTATCCTTATTGATAAGGGCATAAATTCATATAAATTATGAGTAAATTAACCCTATCATTGTGAACTTAATATGTGTAGGCATCTAAATCAAGTCAAGTATTACATCATGGTGACATTGAGCCTAGAAGCTAGGAAGCAACCGATGTTGTAGGTTTCTTAACATATAAATCTAGTGTACTCACATTGCATTGATCACTAATAATTGATTGTAAATTATGTAGTTTCATGCCTCTCAAAGAGCGCGTTGTAGAAATTGCCTTGTTGAATGTGGGACACATTTTGCAATATTCCATGCTATGCATGTGGAATACCATTATATGGAATGAAAATCCCATAATAATCCACATATAAGGTGCCATGGGAGGTGGAACACCCTACAAACGATTGGAGTGCTTTGAAAAAAAAGAGGTTCATATGTGGTTGTTCACAATGCAAGGGAATGAGGAAAATCACTCATCAAGAAGTGCTAAAGCATTATGATTGAGATAACCTTCTAGATTTTGATGTATATATGACTCTTACAATGGTTTCTAACCCCATAGGTGAAGTTGAGCTTGTAAGGAAAAACACAAATTTGCATTTTCTTGAGCCTACGAGTAATTTTTCTAGTATAGCCAACCCAACCCCAATCCCTACTAGCCCACCTTCAAGTGCCAACTCTTCAAATATCTAGGATTCATTTGTTGGACCTGTTACAACAAAGAGATCTAAGGTCATGGGCAAAACATGAAGAGTTTGGTTTAAAAAGAAAGGCACTCTAATATTTCAAAGTATGATATTAAGGAAGACTCTTTAGACTTTCCCTTGCTTCCATCTTTAGAACTTGTGTACAAGACATCATTTAACCACACTCTTGTTGGTGCATGGCCTAGTTATAAATCATTTCCTACAATCAAAGAACCTTTCCCCTTATGTGTTAACAACATATATGTAATTTTCCCCTCTAGAGTCTCATTTGCAAGTATACACCTTTTTTATACTTTGACATGTGTTTGTTCAATGAGGTAGTCTTGAAGTTATTATGATACCATATTAGGGACGTCATTACTCTCATGTTGACTATTTGAAGCATGCATCATATAGACATAGCTTATTGGCACACGATTTGATTTTACATGAGGATCAACTCAAATATCATGTTTTATATTGATGGGAAACCACAAAACAATGGAAATATTGCAAAAATTATTGGCAGTTCTAGGTAAGGCGGATTTCACACAAATTGCATGTTTATGGCATGGGAAAGTGACAAAGAGGATTTCATGTCCAAAACATTTCCAAAAACATACATGTTTGTTGTTGTTAAACACAATTTGAATCATGAGGACGAGTTATTCATTAATTACAATTTTTATAAGAGACAAATGCTAGGCTCGTTGATGATGATAGGTGGATGGTATTCCCATTGTTGTCCCCATGGGAAGAAAGACAAAAACATTGTATTTCATGCATTGCATTATTATGACATGTGGTACTACTGGCTATTTAATTAATGCACATTTACGTTTCCATTGTTTCTTTGTGTTCGTTGTTTATTTCATTCATGGATGTCTCATAAATAACACCATTATATATAATTTGATTAATCATAGTTTATATTTATGCTTCATTTGAATTCATAAGATTTTATCACTTAACTATTTGAATGTGAAAATGAATATTGTATTTCACCGTATTTCAATTCTCACTATACTAATTTATAAAATATCTAAAATCGATAGAGAAATGAGGAACACCACAAAGTTTTTTTTACATTGCATGAGTACATAGATTGTAGTAGTGATTGACTTATTTTTCATAAATGTTTCATGAATGTTTGGAATTTCTTAATGTATGTTTGAACAAGTGTTGCATGGCAGCGTAGTCCCTGTCAGGTTGGAATGGGAATAAATGCACTGCTATGGGGGGACAGAGGGAGAAATAGAAGCCCAAAGCAGCGGACACGTGGGAAGCAGCACGAAGTACAGGTGGTATCCATGAAGAAAATGACTTGTGCCACTGTGTGACATGCCAGCCATAAGACATCAGGCTAGTACATGACCCGGGGAGAATGTCAATGCAGAAGTAAGGTTGGAGCCCCGAAGAGCCGGAGTCCCGAATTCTCAAATTAGTTAAACATAATATTATATTAATATGGGGTTAACAAGTAATTAGAGAGAAAGTGACTTTGTGAGAGAAGTTTATTCTATTAAATAGATAATCTAAATTGTTTGTCTCTATATGTGTTAGGATAAATAAAGTTATATGTGGTGGACGAGAAAGAAATATATTTATTTTTTTGAAAATGTGTCCAGTGTCAAAGTAGTTTTTCCTATACATTTACAGAGATTAACTATTCGAAGTAGTTAATTTCTCTCCAGGAAGAGGGCATCTTTGTATAATACCAACTGGGCATTTTAGTATAGTCCAACTGGTAATTTGGCAAAGGCAAAAAAAATTCGAAGGTTTTTATTTATGCGGATATTCTTGCAGATTAATTTGTTAGCACCGAAACGACAACCTAACGAGGACCTCAATCCTACTACGTTTTTTATAGATGTGATACTCTTGTTTAATTTTTTTCCTGGGGCATATATAGTTCATATATGGCACTTAGAAAATTTATGCCGTAATGACTTGAAGCAATACTTTTTTTGTGTGTGTTTTTATTGTTTTGAAATAAAGGTTCATGGAAAAAGGGACCAGGAATCACACACATTAAACATTCAAATTTAATAAACACAATTTCCTGACATCCAACATAGTTGAAGATACAAATTTCTAAGCACATAAAAAATAAAAGAAGATGATCGATATGCATAAAGAGAACTAATTTAGCATTCTGAAAACAGGGTCACAAGGCACCGTCGAGATTGTTCCCGAAGTAGTTTTCCTTGAAATTTATCAAAAAATAATAATGTTTGTTACATATTTCTGGAAATTTAAATGTGTTTGTCATATAGATTGGGATTGGGGCTCCCGCAGACCATAAAAGAAATAATTACAAGAAATAGGACTGTAGAAAGAAGAAGTGGGTGACGGTAGAGAGGAAGACCTGAAAAGAAGAAATTGGAAGTTAACAGTCTTTGGTTAGATATTTCTATTTAAAGAGGTGGAATAACTAGATTGATAAAGAAAGCAAGATTTGATCAATATAGACTTACTATGATGGTATCCATTTATCCCTTAGTTATTTACTTGTTGATGCCTTTTGATTGTTCTCGTCGACGACCACTGGAATCATGTAAACCGGTTGTTGCCCTTCATCGGTGAGCTTGTTGATTCCCCTTTGGAGTCATTCTTCAATGTAGCTTCTCATGGGGAGCACGTTGATCCCATCCCATAGTTTTATGTTTAAAATATCATTTTCTAATTTCCTTAAATCGATAGAAATACTATGCAAAGCCTATTAAATTTCATTGTTCTGTGTCGAATAGTCCACTAGCCAGTTGTCCACGTCATCTTGACCATATTCAAGGATGTCATAAAACTTTTCTAAAGACAACCCCTTTAAAATATCAACTTGTTCATCAAAGGCTTGCTTGGTTAAGGACAAGTACTTGAGGATTAAGTTTGGGTCTTGAACCTCATTGGTATTTCCGGCTAAGTCTATTTCGGTCAGGTTTCTGAGTAATCCTTTTTTCTCTGATATGGCTTGTTCACATGAATCGACAATGAGATGTAGGTTCTTAACTTTATCTTTCCAACATGCTTTTAATTGTTTGATCCGGTTTGGGGAGGGGATATCTTCTTGTCTTCTTCTCAGATCTGACATGTTGGTGACATGGTTGCCAAAAGGGATCACCGTCTCTAGATAGAAATGTTCTTCATTTTTTAAATCCATCTGCAAAGGTCCGTGCAAAGATTGTGCCCTCATTCCAAGGGAAGCTATATTTTGTGATGTTTCCCAGGCTTCAGTAATTAGCTTCATACTTTTCTTGATATTCTTCTCCACATAGACTCTACAGGATGTGAGGAGGTTGGAGGATCCTTTTAACTTTGTTGCAGGGGTGGCAGGAACAGTTTTTGCCAAAGGATTGGCAAACAATGGGGTAGGAATCAAAGCTTCCTCCAATTCCTTGATTTGATCATTCAATTTGGCATTCTCCGCTTCAATGCCTCCAATGGAATCATTAAGAGAATCTCTGGTTGCTCGGTGAAGTCGGGAGATTTGGGACGGTTGCATGTTCTTAAGGTTAATCTCTGAACGAGATTTTCATTTCTTATTTCTTACATCTCTCTTTTCAATAATTAAATTTTTAGATTGGCTGTCAAAAATAGTGCTCTGGAATACGAAGGATTCATCTTCGTCAAAAAATTTGGTCTCATCTATTTCCATTATGGAACTATGGTGCATCGTGTCTACGGGTTGATCAACATTGTAGAATACGTTATCTAGAGCAGTCTCAAGTTCCATGTCCTCACTTTCAGTTTTGGGCTCTTACGCTTGCCCTACAACATTTTTTCTCGTCTTCATCATGGGAAGCTTGTGAGAACTATCATTTTTTCCACGAGGAGGGTTCTTATCTCCTCCTCCATTTGAAGAATTCTGGGTTGCTTTCTTACTGGGGTGGGTCATTGGAGCGATGCTCTGTGATGTCATGATCTTGGGAGTGTTAGTCGTGGATTGGACACTCTTCTCACCAGAGCATTTTCCCTATTGTTTGTACAATTTAGTTGTGTTTTGTAATGTCTCTACGTCGCCATCGTTAGGAGCAAGAGTGTTGTCGTCATTGTCTCTATCTTCGTTTAGGCATGTATGGATAAAAGAGTTGCTAAAGCCAACTACTAGTAAATGTTCTAGAAAAATCCCATTAGGGTCGAACCCTCTTAGCCTTTTATCATATATTAGGTTCAAGTTGTTGAAATGGCATGCGAATTCATCAATCTTGTTGGCGTTCCTGAACACAAAGTCCCCGACTTTCCAAGGCAAAGGAATGAACTATTTTTTTCTCTTCTCATGGAAAAATGCAACCAGTAGTTGTATTACCTTTCTATTTCTATAACAAACATCTTGTCTGTGATGTGACATGGAAGGAAAGCAGGATTTTCCTTGGAGCCAAAAATCATTATTGCAATGTAATTTTCCATTTGTTTAAGTGTCCCCTTCCTATCCAAAAACTTGGTTTCTTGGCCAGACATCCCGGGAGCATCCTTTCCGAACAATAAATCTTTGAAAACAGAGACAAGGTCATTAAAAACCTCATAAAAACAATGGGAGGCCTTATGCCTCCATAAGGCCTGGTACCAGAAGGTTACTAGGTCGAATTCATAGTTTACCTTCTTGGACAGAGACAGTTTTGGAAACAGACAGCAATGCCCTATCGCAAAAACCAAGTAGGATGACATATAAAATTTATTCTCTTCTTTTAATTGTGACAATTGGGAACAGATTTCAATGGAAATTAGCTTCCCCCAATAAAAAATGGATTGTTCCTTGACTGTGAAATACAAAATATAAAGAACCATGCGGGAAATGCTTGTTGTGGACTCGTGTCCCGTTATTCTTGTAAACAATAAGGCAATTTTACGAAATGGATTTCTATAAGAACTAACCTGCAACTTTGTGATATCTTTAGGAACTATTGTCGGGTATTCCAGGAACTCGAGTAAGAGGTCCAACCTGTTATCATGCTTTTTTAGGAACTGCTTGTAGTCTTGTCCTCTGAAGGTCAATGTTGGCTCCGACAATCTTAACATCTTGCGGAAGACCTGAGGTGACAAAGAAACAAGAGAATGGTCGAGCAGTGGAATAATTCTTTGGCTTGAAATATATTTTGTGGCGCACCAAGAGACCACCTCCTTACAGTCAAAAACTTCAGGGACACAGCCTACACAAGCGATTCCAAAGGTCCAAATTACTTTGTTCTGGGCGGAACGGGATGAATAGTAAGAGTATGCCCTAGACCACTAGAAGTTCTGGTCCTCACACCCGAAGATATTGACTGTATCTCCACAGAACTGTTGTCAAGCTGCTGCCATAAGTTTACGAGAATGTTTGTTTTCTCTAGACGATGTTTGAAATGAATAGTTGGAAGGGATAATATAACCCTCCGCAAATCTTGGTCCAATGTGTGTGAATGGGAGATCTCCTCGAGCCTTTCGCTCATTAATGACAATCTCGACAGTTGTTGCATGATGAGTTGTTAGCATTAAAGACTAGTAATTGCATACTTAGAAGTGTGAAGGTGGCGGGTACAACGAAGAGCAATTAAGGATTGTATATTTCGTGAACCTGCCAACGTGATGACCCACGAAAGACATTCCATGTTGTTTGAGATGAACAATTGGAAGGGATAATATAACCCTTCGTATATCTTGGTTTAATGTGTATTAATGGGAGATCTCTTCGAGCATTTCGCTCATTAATGACAATCTTGACGGTTCCTACATGACGAATTGTTAGCGTTAAATCTTACTAATTGCATATTTAGAAAGAAGTACAAAGGTGGCGGGGACATGGAAGAGCAATTAAGGAATCGCTAACTATCGAAAGCGGTCAGTCAGGCTTCAAAATAGGGTTACAAGGTATAACCAGGAGAGGTGAGGGCCCGACGGTCAAATTGTAGGTCTCGGAAGTTTTGATTGAAAAACGCATAACACAGAAGAGGGCATGATGGGGCAGTCCAGTGCTCAATTTGTATGTCGCGGAACTCCAGGTACTGTTTGTAGGCCACGCATCATTGGAAGCGTAATTGTGAGGCTACCTGTCCAAGAACCTGCAATCGAAAAAGTGGCTAAGTATGGAACAGGGAAACGGTAGGNCGTTTTGGCTAATATATTGAAATTTGTAATAGATATCCCATTACCTGGAAAGATCTTTTATGCATGTTTCTGGGCAAGTTCTGTAGTGATAGTCAATGTGATTGTCTCGTCGAGCCTTTTGCTTATTAATGATGATCTCTATGGTTGTTTCATGATGAACTGTTAGCATTAAACCTTGGTCATTGCATACTTGGAAAGAAGTGCGAAGGTGGCAGGCACAGGAAACAGTGACTAGGAATTGGATATTTCGTGAACCCGCCAACCCGAGGATCCGCGAAAGAGATTCCAAGAAATGGGAAAGTATGGAAAGCAATCGGACGGGCTTCAAACTAGGGTGACAAGGGTTCCCCAGGAGACTTCACACCCCGACTGTCAAATTGTATGTCTCAAAAATTTTGAGTGCAAAATGTGTAACATGGAAGAGGGGATCATGTGGGACACCGACAGTCAATTTGTATATCACGGAAGTTTGGGAGATCTCGTCGAGCCTTTCACTCATTAATGGAAATTTTTATGGTTCTTGCATGATGACCTGTTAACATTAAAGATTACTAATTGCATATTCAAAAAGAAGTACAAAGGTGGCAGGGACATGGTACAACAATTAAGGAATGGCTAATTATCGAAAGCGGTCGGTCGGGCTTCAAAATAGGGTTACAAGGTATAAGCAGCAGAGGTGAGGGCCCGAGGGTCAAATTGTATGTCTCAGAAGTGTTGAATGCAAAACACGTAACACAAAAGAGGGCATGATGGGGTAGTCTAGTGGTCAATTTGTATATCGTGGAACTTCGCCACTATTTGCAAGTCGCAGAACATTGGAAACGTAATCTTGAGCTCGCTTGTCCGGGAACCCGCAATCGAAAAAGTGGCTAAGTATGGACTAGGGAAATGGTAGGATGAACTCGTTTTCACTAATATATTGAAATTTGTAATAGATATCCCATTACCTGGCAAGATCTTTTATGCATGTTTCTGGACAAGTTGTGTGGGGATAGTCAATGTGACTGCCTCCTCGAGCCTTCTGCTTATTAATGATGATATTTACAGTTGTTGCATGATAAACTATTAGCATTAAACCTTATTTGTTGCATATTTGGAAAGAAGTACGAAGGTGGCGGGCACAGGAAACAGTGACTAGGAATTGGAGATTTCGTGAACCCGCCAACACGAGGATCCAAAATAGGATGACAAGGGTTCCCCAGAAGACGTGAGGCCCCGACGGTCAAATTGTATGGCTCGAAACTTTTGAGTGCAGAATGTGTAACACAGAAGAGGGGATGATGTGGGAGTCCGACAATCAATTTGTATATCGCGGAGTTCTGGGTGTTGTTTGTAGGTCACAGAACAATGGAAGTGCAATCTAGAGGCCGCTTGCCCAGGAATCCGTGTTCGAAAAAGTGGGTATGTATGGAATGGGGAAGCAGTCGGTAATAGGGAGGTCGATTTCGTAGATTGTGCTACCCAGGGTGCAAGATTTATATCACAGAACACAGGGAAAAAATTGGCTAAGTATGGAAAGGAACAGCGGTCGGTCGGAGTGTCGTAAATGGTGGTTTAATGTGTGTTAGTGGGAGATGTCCTCAAGGTTTTTGCTTATTAATGCCAATTTTTTCGTACCAGTGTGTTGAGTTGTCACCATTAAAAACATAATTAATGTGCATTGGAAGTGCACAAAGGTGGTGGGGATGGAAGGCAGTGATAGATGCTTTGAAACTTTTATGAACCCGGGTAGAGTGAAGCTTGCGAGTTCGTGGAGTTTGGGTTGAAATTGTAGATCACAAAAGTTTTGGGTGCAACATGTATATGACAGAAGAAGCGGTAGGAGAGTATGAGGATCTGTTGGACCGTGGCCATAAAATTGGCTAAGTATGGAAAGGAACGACGGTCGGTCGGAATCGTGATGTGAGGATATAGATGGAGATGAGGATTTGTCATTCCACCAACCCGGGAACCCACGATCATAGAAAGGTGACTAAGTATATAACCATAAAGTGATAATAGAGGGGAACAAGAAAAGGGAAAGAGGGGTAAGTATCGCACAAAACAACATCTATTGTTCGTTTATTAATGTTAATCTTTTCAAACCTCTATTGTGAGTTGTCACTAGTAAAAGCATAATGAATATGCACTGGGAAGGGTGCGAATGTGGTGGGGATGGAAGAGAGTGATAAATGATTTGAAACTTTTGTGAACTCGGGTACAGTGAAACTAGAGAGTTGGAGGAGTCTGGGGCTGAAATGTAGATCACGAAATTTTTGGGTGCAAGATGTATATGACGGAACACGGGGCATAAGAGTTCAATAGCGCTAACCTGGGACCCAGAGGTCAATTAATTAGCTAAGTATTGAAAGGGACGACGGTCGATCGGGCTCATGATGTGACGATATAGATGAAGATGAGCATCTTCTAGGTTGCCAACCTGGGAAGCGGTGATCATAAAAATGCAACTAAGTATAGAACCAGAAAGGGATAATAGAGGAGAAGAAGACAAGGGAAAAATGGGTAAGTATAGAGGAGGGAAAAGAAAGGGAGAAACGGACATTTAGTCTCAATTATGTAATATACTTGGAGGTCGACAAAGTCAGCTTCAAGTTTAAGAGAATTTGTTTATATTTATTCAAATAATATTCATATTAATATATCTTAATAGATTATTTGTGGTCCAAATGTAAACCGTCTTCCACTTTGCAGGGTGTTTTTTGGCTAGAAAATTTCACTCAAACCCATAAGCAATAGAAAAAGAAATATATGACGAAACATTTTTATATGCAAGGATATCCTCAAATACAAGAAGTTGTAATATATGCACAATATTCAATAGGAACATGACGTCAACAACTGAGTTGCCATGTTGAGATAGAGTCATTCATTGACTCTATTTCTAAGGCCCCGAAGAATGAAAGCAAGACGGGCCTACCCATTTGTTTCTTAAGTATAGGGTGGGCACCATAGAACTATGTCCTATCACAAATTATTCTTCTATGTAAAATGTAAGAAGCGAATAGAGTAGCTTTTATTTAAATCAAAGTGTTGGGCAGGGAAAAAAAATCTTGTTGTGCATGTTTAACTACAGATCAAAGAGCGTCTTGAATTCTTGTAGAAAGAGGTTGAATTCATCTATCAATAACTGTACAGGCAAATGAGTCAATTTAAAAAAAAAAAAAAAAAACAAACAAACAAACAAACAAACAATATTAAACATTGGAAAACACCATACAACAACGTCAAATATTTTATATCCAGATAAACTGGGTTACAAAATATAGCTGAGATTATTTCCCAAAGTATCTTTCTTGGAATTTGTAAAACAATATATAGTTCAACACATATTCTCTTAAATTTAAATGTGTTTGCCATAATGACTGGGATTGGGACTCTCGCGGACCATAAAGCAAATATGTACAAGAATCAACCTTGTAGAAAGAAGAAAGTCGGTGATGGAAGACAACAAGACCTAGCAAAAGGAAAGACAAAATTGTCAGTCATGGGTTAAACCTTTATATTTAAAGAGATAGACTAAATGGATGAAGACATTGATAAAGACAAAAGAATGTGATCAGTATGAACTTACTATGATGGTTTCCCATGCCTTGTCATTTGCTCGTTGATGTCCTTTTATGTAACGACCCTGCTTAAATAGATGTATATGATTATTAAATTATAATTAATTTAATAATATAGCTGTCCTAAAAGATTAGCTAAACCATAATCATTTCTTAAAATAACATTAACTAATTAATTATTATTAATTAGTTATTCATGATTGTCAATGATTAATTTAAGTATTAATTAACTCATTAATTAATAAGGTAAATAAATAAAAGGAAGATAATAAATTATATTATTAAATTAATTTACGTACCAAATAAGGGATAACATATTAACTACAAGGGATAAGATATTAAATAAAGGGGATAAGGGGGCATTAACGGGAAAGGATAAGAGGGTAATAAATGAGTTAGGTAGGGGGTAAATGAGGCGGGGGAAGTCGGTGAAGGGGGGATAAGGAAGGGAAGGAGGTGGATAGGAGGTCATTCTACGGGAGGTTGGGGATGGATTTTGGGAGCTCTGGGATTTGCACAGAGAGGTGAAATTTTGGGAGTGGGATTGTATCAGTGCACCGGGGTTGCTGGGGGTTTTGGGCAAGAGGGTCAGGATATCCATATGATATCCTAGAGCTAGGAAGTTACCTAGTTGGCAGGGAGGAACTAGGTTTTGGCCAGTGTGTTACAGTGCAGCAGCGGTCAAGAAAGTAAAGGACAAACGGAGGGTTATTAGCATCAGGTTCAGGCATTTCAAATTATGCATTGTTTTAATCTCTTATAAAATTTTATTATAATTGATAAATTGTAGGCGAATGTGCTAAATTATAGATATTTCTTGAATTTTACTATTGTGTTGTAAATTAATGGTTGTTTATTTAATTCGGCCATTACATATGGTATCAGAGCATCTTAGTTTAAAATCTAGGCCTATGGGCCAAGTTCCCAGCTCCAAGCTCTGGCTACGCTTAACCTGCAAACAAAACACAAAAAAAATAAAAAAATTAATAAAATAAATAAATAATTGCAATACAAATTTTAACATGAATACTACTAGGGTTGTTACAATGCCATCTTCTGAAAGCAAAACTATAACTGGTGCATTTAGTTATGCCATGTTTCCTATGTTCAATATCTTCAACCTTGGTCATTAAAGTCTGGTAATAATAGAGTAAAACATTCTAGTACCTTCAATATAATAAGTGGAACAGCTACATTAAACCATTTAGTCTCTCCAAGTACAAATAGAACTACTTTTACAGAAAAATATAATCAGTCGCATGCTTCTATGGAACTACATTTAGGGTAAAATATCAATGTTGTCATATATGCTAAACACTTATTTGTAGCCAGTCATGGCATGTGGCTAGGCATGCACATTTTTTTTTTTTTTTAATTTGATGGACCCAGTCTATAACACAAAAGTATATATGCAAAAACACATAAACAGTTGTCCAATGTGGCAAGCTATCACTAATCTTTAATAGAATACATGAACATTGAACATTTCAGAATGGATCAAAGAAAACTTCTTACATGGGCTGTAGACAATAAGTAAGATTGGCAGAGATTTATGTTGCCAGAAACAGGAAACAGGAACAGAACAAAAACTAGGGATCGAGGGTTTCAGGGTATAGGAAACGTGAACTTGCCCTCATCTTTTTCCCCCTTCCCAACGAAATTCGTGCATATAAATTCGTTTGCAATGCACTGATATGGTATCCAGACAAGAATGGGCACAAGAACTGGAATGGAAACTGAACAAGTAACGAGTCCCTTGGAAACTGAACACTAATAATTTATAATAATAAAAAAATAGTGTTCGGGTGTTGATTCCCTGATGCCTAATTTTGAGATGGTTTCCACACCCACACCGGAATCTTCTGCCATTTCCAATTGCACCCACAATTCTTGTAACTTAGGAGTAGGTTGAGTTCTGTATCATTTTTTACGTAAGATTTGTGGTCAACTCTAGTAGAGTCCAAGACCTCTATAGGGTATGCTAGGCTATCTGATGTATCAATTAATGAAAAGAGAAGCCTAATCCTCTCCCTAACCCATCATATTATTTGCATGCGACTCGCTAAATTTCAATTTCCTCACCCTCATGAGATGGCCTTCTCTCACCCTTCCAACATAACATTCCAATATGGGAGCCCTGCGCTGCACTCCAGTGTTGAATTTCTTGATTGATGAAACGAGTTATTGCCTTTAAGGGTTCTTGCCCGAGATGAGTTCTTGCCATTTCATTTTTACAGAGGAAATGAACAGACTTTAGTTGACGGAAAGGAAATGTATATTGATACGTTCAATTGAGTCTCGTTATCTATTCCTATTTCTTTGGTTGGTCGTGTTGTTGTCGGTTTAGAGTGCTCCGTCTAATATGACTATGTTGCTTCCTCTTATTGTAATCATTGAACTTTACGCCTCTCTTTCAAGCGGTTACTTTAGTTTCCCCAACATTTAGGCATCCCAGGATTCTTTCTGGTAATTCCAAATGACAGTATTGTTCAATGATGGCGGAAAGGGCACCCATTTTGTATGCGTTCAGAGGTAACCAATGGCTTCTGTTATTGACTCTAAACTCGAGGAATGCCTAGAGCCATTATGGATCTTCAAGAAGAAGCGCAATAGAATTTTCAAAAGCATTAAATAGAGCTTCTTTATTGGCTGGACATGCAGGCTATTCTGAGGTCTTCACTGGCCTTTCATGGACTGGTGCAAAGTGGATTCCTGGTCAATAGGCCTTCGGCTCGACATTGAAGGATGTCTTGAGGATGAATCCACAGCAATTATTCATCTGCTGAACTTGCACGCAACCTTGAGATTGTGACTGCAACAACTTTCTCCATTCTGACTGCAAGAATTTAAGATGGAGGCCAAAGTGCTGGATAGAGATGTTGTGGTGGCTAGCACACTTTGGAATGATAATCTTAGGGGATAGATTACTATTTTTTTTTCTTTAGTACGTATGTATTCAACAGTTTCCGTTTTTTGGGTTTTAAATATA
>ML793883.1:0-15201 GCA_009831015.1 Picea engelmannii | reverse complement strand
AAAAATTCAAGTATCCTATGATTGGTATTCTCCCTGTATTCGATAGTTTGTTTGGTTGAAAGGCCTACCTGAATATTTGTATGTTGAATTTATTTGTTTTATTATTGTAAATTGGAAGGACGTTCAAGTCACCTGCAAAATGCTCCTTTGTTGAAGTATATAGATTCTTCCAAAAACACAGATTTGGCAAGTGTATCAAATGTTAAAGACCACACCAAAATCTATCTTTCGTCAAAGGAGTGGCACATATTGTTGCTCATAAAATGGTCTGGAATATTCGAAAGTGACGCCAAATATTACTCCATGCTCGAATATACTCGGAAGGAAATTATAAATTTGGATCTTCACGAAGGTGAGAAACTGTATGAGTGGTTGAATCAACATTCTAAAATTACAAAACTTTCTATCTCAAAGTTTGTTGAACGACTTTTGGATGTAGTAACAGACTCGATAGACATCCAGCTTCCATCTCAAAGTTTGTTGAGCGACCTCTAGATGTACTAATAGACTCAACATAAAATCAAATTTCGATCACTATTGGTACTAATGTCAAGTGTATCAAGTTGTGACCCTAGGCTCCAGGTAGCTTCAGCTTCAAACATCAACACTAGCGGTTACTCCAGGCTCCAGATAGCTTCAGCTTCAGACATTAACACTCACGGTGGCAATGGGAACAGTGTCATCGATTGCAGAGCGGGAATGCGGTGAACAAGTAGGCATGTCATTGTCAAAGCACTTAGACTAAAGAGTTGTCAGACCTACAAAAGAGCATTGACTTTAGCGTTTCTTTGTCACGATAATTACAATGTTGTTGTGAGTTCGGAAATCTTTGGAGGTTGTGTGTCTTGTGCGATGATGACCTCAACATTAGGTGCATGTCAGACATTTATTATCTGGACATTGCAATGTTAATGCAATTGCCATAGTTGACGACGGGTCGAATGCATTGCCACAAGCAATATTAATTGTGTAATTAATTTACAACCTTGAAGGACGTGAATCCCAAACAATGTCTGAAACTTTTCGACCAGTCGTGTGTTAAAAAAATACATTATTTTATATTTTAAAAAATAAAAAAATGTATTTGATATGTCTAACATTAGGTTGCACACATAAACATTTTTAAGTTAACTGAAATTAATATATAGTCAACTCAGATCCCCGAAAGTGATCAAACTCTCTAGAGCTAGTTTATTTCCATCATGTTGGTTGGGATAGAAGGATCGACCACCAGGAGAAAGAAACAAGCTAGCAATAAAAGAATCTATGCAAACCTAAGTCGGGGATAGAAGCACTCTACGACCAGGAAGGCACTCTGTGCTTATCGACCTATGATCCTGATAAACAACTCGAGAGTTGCTTGTGGCGAGGTCATGGCGATTTTTCTGAGAACCAGACAAGTTAATGCTTCAAGCATCAAGCAACTTTTGTTTTTTTCAAATATTGGATCTACTACAAGAGAAGAAATGCATTCTCCTTATTCAAGCACGGGAAACAACATGAAGATTGATATTCAGTGGAAATAGCTCTGGAATATCTACTACATCAAGGTCTCTTCTAAAGAATGAAACAAAATCATTACATGAAGGTGGTAGTAAAAGGTGATATTCAGAAACCAAATCATTACCTGAATACGTCAAACTTCCTGCAAAAGGTGGTAGTATAAAGTAATCTTCAGAAAGTGTTACAAAGTCCATAGTCCAGAATTATTTCCCATTAACTTTTCCCAGTTACTTGTCGATGAAGGCATCATAAACTTTTGAGAGCCTTGTTCCCTGATTATACCCACGTTCAACCAATAGGAGAATATTCTTGCAAAGAGTTGTAAGATCTTCGACCCAGATGCAATTATTTGCATAGGAATAGTGAAAAAAATGTGCAGTAGTGATATAAATTTGATTGTGTGTCGAGTCTGTTACTACATCCAGAGGTCAGTGAAAAAACTTTGAGAAAGAAACTGACTTTTTGTCAAGTCTGTCACTACACCCAGAAGTCGCTGAACAAACTTTGACATAGAAAGTTCTGTAATTTTAGGATATTGATTCAACCACTCATACAGTTTCTCACCCTCGTGAGAATCCAAAATTATAATTTCCTTATGAGTATATTCACGCATGGAGTAATATTTGGCGTCGCTTCCAAATACTCCAGACCATTTTGTAAGCCACGATATGTGTGACTCCTCTAACAAAAGATAAATTTTGGTGTGGTCTGCAGGATTTGATACACTTGCTAAATCTGTGTTGTTGGAAGAAGTTATATACTTCAGCAAAGGAGAATTTTTCAAGTGACTTGAAAGTCCCTTCCAATTTCCAGTAACAAAACAAATAATTTCAACATACAAATCTTCAGGCAGGCCTCTCAACCAACCAAAGGATCGAATACAAGAAGAAAACCAATCATAATATACTTGAATTTTTTTTGTCTGAGTTTATGTTGGCTAACAAAATTGTTTTCCTTCAAAGTTGACGTCACAAAAAACCACTCCCTATCTTTCTATTGGGCCTGAATGGCATCTCTAAGTTTTCTCACATATGGATGACCAAGAGAATTACAAGGAAGGCACCTTAAAGCCCAAGTTTTCAATGATAGAGGGAAATGGGAATAAGTATTTAAAATGAACATTGGAGGATGATAATATAATCTTCCATAAATCTTGGTTTAATGCGTTTTAATGGGAGATGTCCTCGACCTTTTCACCTATTAATGCCAATATTTTCGAATATGTGTGGTGAGTTGTCACTAATAAAGGCATGAGTAATGTGCATTGGGAAGGGTGTGAAGGTGACGGAGATGGACAAGAGTGAAAAATGCTTTGAAAGTTTTGTGATCTTGGAAGCCCGGGAACCCGTGAATATGTGACAACAGGAGGTGAAGAATGGACTAAGTATGGAAAGGCAGGGAAAAATGCCTTAAAAAAACTAAAGTAAACAACAATTTTTCCGAGTTCAAGATCCACAAAAAATAAAAGTTCAGGCCCCATAATGTTGACCTCTGCCAATTCGATATTAGGCGACTGGAGTGCATCTGGGGTGCCTGTGAGAAAAGCTAAAGCTTTGATGAAGATTTGTTTGTATTGCAACATGTGATAGTAATTGCGTCCTAATAGCATTTAAAATGAACACTTGAGGATGATAATATAATCTCTCGTAGATCTTGGTTTAATGCATTTTAATCGGAGATGTCCTCGAGCTTTTCGATTATTAATGCCAATCTTTTCGAACCTGTGTGGTGAATTGTCACCAATTAAAAGCGTAAGTAATTTGCATTGGGAAGTGTGCGAAGGTGGTGGGGATGGACGGGAGCGATAAATGCTTTCAAACTTTTATGAACGCGGGAGTCCGCGAACTTGCGACAACAAGAGATGAAGAATTGACCAAGTATGGAAAGGCGGGGAGGTCAGACAGACGAGGATAAACTCATCGTAGGTAGAGTGAAGCTTGCGAGTTTGAGGAGTTTGGGGTCGAATTGTAGATCATAGAAGTTTTGGGTGCAAGATGCATATCACGGAATAGGGGGCATGAGAGTTCGATAGCACCATGACAACCTGTATTATATGCATAGTATTAAAGAGGGACACGACGTCAACACCTTTGTAGATGACAATGGGCTAGCACAATATTGGATTCTTACTATGATGATGCCTTAAAAAACCTAAAATAACCGACAATTGTTTTCCAATTCAAGATCGACACAAAAAAATCATCAGATCCCATAATATTCTCCCATTAATGTGTTTTAATGGGAGATGTCCTTGAGCTTTCCGCTTATTAATGCCAACCTTTTCGAACATGTCTGGTGAGTTGTCACTAGTAAAAGAATAATTAATGTGCATTGGGAAGGGGCGAAGGTGGCGGGGATGGAGGGGAGAAAAAAATGCTTTCAAACTTTTTTGAATCCGGGAGTCCGTGAACCCGTGAAACTTTGAAGACTGGACTAAGTATGGAAAGGTGGAGCGGTCAGACGGAGTCATCATCGATAGAGTGAGGGTTCTGAGTTCGAGGATTCTAGGGTCGAATTGTAGATCACCGAAGTATTAGATGCAAGATGTATACCCGAACACAGGGGATGAGAGTTCAATAATGCCTACCCACAAACTCGTGGCCATAAAATTGGCTAAGTATGTAAACGAACGATGATCGGTCGGACTGATGATGTGAAGATATAGATGGAGATGAGGATTTGTCAGTTCGCCACCCTGGGAACCCGCGAGCATAGAAACGCGACTAAGTATAGAATGGATAATAGAGGGGAAGAAGAAAAGGGAAAAACGGGTAAGTATAGAAGAGGAAAAAGAAAGGGAGAAAAGAACTTTATGCCTCACACAACAACACTTAGTCTGATAATTATGAAGCCATAGAAACAAATTAATTATGGGAAAAATATTCTCAGCTATGAAATATAGTTGGAGCTCGACAAACTCTGAATCAAGTTCAAAGAGATATTGTTTATATCTATTTCAACATTTTTTCATATTATTATATTTTAATAGTATTTTTGGTGGCCCAAATGTAAAACCATGTTCCAATTTGCATTTCTCAAGTGGAGATGTGTTTGTGAAGACACATTTCCTTGAACCACAGTGCAAGGGCAGGGAAAGTGCAATGTGGACTATTTGTTGAGCAGACATTTGTTGAAGATCAAGCAATGTATTTCCAAGTGCACATATCATTTGCATAGTATCAATATCATTGTTTTCATGTTCTTTATGTATTCTTTTGAATGTACTTGTCATAGATTTGTCATGTACGAGGTACAATATGATGTTGTGGCATATGCATTGAGGACATATTGTGTGTCTGTATTTGCATTCTACATAATTGGCTGGTCCTTGGAGAAACTGTTGTTCCATATATGTAAAAAAATTTATTTAAGGAAGATTGTTGGTTGTTTAAGTGTAGATTGTATGCCTTGGATGTACTCATTTTCTATTAGATTTAGCTCTGCCAAGAAGTCTTGGAAGCTCATTAAGTCATCAAAGTCTCATTGTTCTAGAAATGCGAACAAAGATTTAGATTTCTCAATGAAAACATTGTCCTTCAAACTAATTGTCTCTACGATTCTTGTTGTTCTCATTGGCGGCACAAGAAAGTTGTATCTGAAATGTGTTTTTTTTCGTTTTTTACAGCTTCTTGTATGATAATGTCTATGAACTTTGGCAAGCCCTGGATCCAAATGATTTGTGTTGCATGTCATGTATTTGTCCAGAAAATGCCCAATCTATGAGTTGTTTTCATTTCCATATACCGATGCACTCTCTATCGACAATAGTGCATCATCATGCCCACTCCCTCTAATCTAGAATTCGGTCACAAAATAGTAGCCCGATAGTAGTCACAAAACAGTGTCTGGTCAATTCACTCACTGGTTTGTTCTTTGTTGCTTTCTCTTGTTTGTTTCAACTTTGCAAGGTTGAAGCCCTGCATCCGCAGTTGGACCTGTTGTTGCATTTTTCACAGTTTGGATTATGCATCTGCCATTGGAACTATGTTTCTGGCGTTCCACATTGACAGGCAAGTTTCAGTGCAAGGGTTGAACTCAAATGTATGGTTTTCAGGAATAGAAAATATGAGGAGAACATTTGGTTTCCCTTTTTATATCTCACTATGGGTGCAACAGAGGTGGGTTATGTCTCCAGCATTGACATTCAAAGGGGAACAAGATGTTTTGGAAGGAAACAAAATGAAAAAAATGCACCAAACATATGGTTTTGACGAACAAAAAAATACAAGGAGAAAATTTGATTTCCTTTTTTTATATGTCACTATGTCTGCGACAAAGGTGGGATCTCTGTCGAACAACGACGTTCAAGAACAATACCAAGACAACATCACACTTTTGTTTCTCTAGTAGTAGTAGTCACATACGAAGATGTTCTGCAAGATGATTTTGGCTCAGGCATTCCCAGTACTGAAAATTCTTACTTGCAAATTGGAAATAGAAAACAACAACCAACGAACAGGAATGCAACCACAACATTGATACCTACCGGTGAATGGGGAATGACAAAAGCGTAGTCCCAATCGCGGATATAGAATCCCTACCATGCAAACTGCAACAACAGGTCCAACTACGGATGCTAGACCCCAACGTTGTAAAGTTGAAGCAAACAAGAGCAAGCAACAAACAACAAACCAGTGAACAAGCACCAAGATGTCCAATTGTATTTCAAAGTTGAATCAAACAACAACAAGCATCATCCAGCGAACCAACGAGAAAGCATCAACCATCCAACCAGTAATGTCGGTGAAGAAAAATATTGCCCAAATTCACTGTAGACAAGATTGTATCCAAAAAATCGGAGGAAAATGTATTGTAACACGCCTGTTAAGTAAACATTTCAAGCTGTGAGGCCTGTCAGGTAAACATTTAAGGCTATGAGGACCGTCCAAGGGCATCCCACTATGTAAACATTTAAGAAAGTTGCAGTTTGGAAGGTTGGGATTCAGTATCCGCGATTGGAACTGCGCTTATGTCGTTCCCCATTCACGGGTAAGTTTCATTGCCATGGTTGCATCCCTATTCGTTTTTGTTTTTTTCGGTTTGCAAGTAAGAATTTTCAATACTGAGAATGCCTCATTCAAAATCCTCTTGCAGAACATCTTTGTATGTGATGACTACGACCAGAGGAACAAGACTGTAAGGTTGTCTTGGTCTTGTTCATGAGCGTCAATGTTTGACACAGAACCCACCTCTATCACAGCCACAATAACATATAAAAAAGGAAATCGAATTTTCTCCTCACGTGTTCTGTTCCTTAAAACCATACGTTTGGTGCATTTTTTTCAGACTGTACCTCATATTTTTTTTGCATTGCTATTTTCCAATGAGAGTCGGTTCGATTTCCAAGACATGGAAGTGGGCACATGTGATTGGAAGGGAACAACCTGGAAAAAATGGACCAAATGGATGGTTTTCAGGAACAGAAAAAATCAGGAGAAAATTTGATTTTCTTTTTTATATGTCATTATGGTTGTGATAGGGGTGGGTTCTGTGTCGAACATTGATGTTCGAGAAGAAGACCAAGAAAACGTCACACTCTTGGTTCTCTGGTCATAGTACTCACAAACAAAGATTTTTTGCAAGAGGATTTTGACTTAAGCATTCCCAGTATTGAAAATTTTTACTTGCAAACTGGAAATAGCAAACAAAAAACAACGAATAGGAAGGTAAAGATGGCACTGAAACCCACCCGTCAATGGGGAATGATAGAAGCGCAGCTCCAATCGTGGTTGCAGAATACCAAGCGTGCAAACTATAACAACAGGTCCAACTGCGGATGCAGGACCTCAACCCTGCAAAGTTGAAGCAAATAAGAGAAACATGCAAACAACAAACCAGTGAACAAGAACCAAGAGGTCCAAGTGCAGCTGTAGGACCTCAACTTTGCAAAGTTGAATCAAACAACAATAAGAACCATCCACCGAGCCAACGAGAAAGCATCAACCAGTGAACCAATAATGTCGTTGAAGAACAATATTGCCCATATTCACTGCAGACAATATTGTATAAAAAAATATCGGAGAAAATGTATTGTAACACACATGTTAAGTAAACATTTAAGGCTGTGAGGCCTGTTAGGTAAACATTTAAGGTTGTCATGACCGTCCAAGCCCCTTGCGTTGTGTAAACATTTAAGAAAGAATGCAGTGTGGCAGGCCTATTTATGTACTTAATAATAAAAATGCCTAGGTACTTAATAATAATAATAATAATTACACCAAAGGTGTTTTTAAGGGGGTGGTTATATCCAAGCCTTCGTCATTTGTCCATAGCCACTTGGAACCCGTCCCTTGTCCAATTGCTATTCGCCCTGGATTGTCCACCTGTCCTGTTACCGTTCATGAGAAATTATGTTTGTGTTTCTATTGTGTTATGTCTGTGTATGTGATTGTTCTGTGTATGTAGCCCATGGTTCCTACTAGACCGGTGGTTGTGAAGGACCTTCGGTCGTGTTCAATCAGATGGGCGAGGCCGAAGTCGTCGAGTCAGGCATTGTAAACACTATCGAGCATGATGTTGTTGGATTTCACGTCTCAATGAATCACCTACAACTCACAATCCTCATGGAGGTAGAATAGAAAGGAGGCGACACCTGAGACGATGTTGTATCTCTGCTCCCAATCCATAAATCCGTCGATAATATCTCTATTGAAAATATGTTTGTCCAGGTTGTCGTTGGGCATGCATTCATAAACCATCATCAGTTGCCCCTTCTCAAGGCACCACCCCAGCAACAACATCAAGTTTTGATGGTGGAGGCGGTTGATAACGTTGATCTTTGATATAAATTCATCTTTACCTCGTTCTAAGTATTTGGCAATGTGTTTTACGACAACAACAGTTTTTTCCTTTGGGAGAATCCCTCCGTAAAAAAGTTTGAAACCGACTCTTCCTAGTTCAGCTTTGGCACTGAAATTATTGGTAGCCTTCTTCAGGTCTTTGCATCTGAACTCCCGAGGTCAGCCTAGAATGTTCTCTAACTTTCCAAATATGTTGCTTGTTGTCACTGCTTGTGACTTTTGGTTCTTGAGCAACACTATAATCCTGGTCACTGCAATCAGTGCTAAGGGAAAGCAAACGGAAAATGCAATGATTGAACCTGTCGAATGATTGAACTCATATATCTCCCTGGAATTGATCTGGAATACTTATTTTTTTGGGTTGGCATTGACAATTTCTTCTTTTATGTTATTAGGTATATGAAAGGAGACATCGATGAGCATGTGTTCTTCTCCAACGAAGTTTCTGGGACTTCTAGAGGTTTCAGTATCAATTCCTAATCAATGTTAAGTTCATCGGTAGACAGTGGATGGTGTTCCTTGATGCCTTCGAAAATGAGCCCATTCAGTTCACAGTCCAGCTTCCCTACTGATGCCGCTACAAAACAACAACATTCCTTTTTGACCAGCAGGTTTGGAGGTGTGCAAGCTCAACCTGTTAATGTTAAAATTGAACTGGCCAAGATCAAGGGACTCCTCTGCGACATTTTTTTGATGAGTGGCCGAGATCAAGGGATTCCTCTACTCTTTCATGAACTAAATTAGATGAGGAGAGATCCAATAGGAACTCCTCCACTACCCAAATTTCCATTTTTCTTCCAATCACCTCTTCAGATTTCTCAGGATCCTCCAATTCTTGTTCTCCTACTCATGGTTACGAGTAAGTATCGATTTCTTTTATAAATTAAAATCCCCAAGGGCACGTTTCTTCTGTAACAGTCAGAGAAATAAGACTGTTTCCTTCACCGACTCCAAACTACCCCTCTGTTTTCTATGGACCCATGTTACTTTGTTGGCACTCCGCCAGTTTCGAACCTACAATGTAGAGATAAAAATGAACCTAACTTCACCGACTCCAAATTGCATATTCGTTGGCAGCCCCTATGTGAATCTCTTCTTGTAATTGCATATGCAATTGATTTAGGATGTCTATGGTTTCATTTGTTTCAAATAGTATGCTTAAACCTTGGATTGCATTTGTTTCTTACCATTGGTCTTGGTCTCCTTTGTGGGTCTCGGGGTCTCATTTCTATTAAGTTTTTTTACCACTCATTTCCACTGTTATTTTAACAAAATATTTTTTTCCTTCAATGAAATATATGGGCTTCATTGATTTGTAAGTGTACCTTTTTCAAATGCTCTTTAGCCCAGGGAGCTTCTAGACAATTTGTGCAAGTAATTTTATATTTTTTGTTTACCTCTAGGGTTTTGCACTATGCACAACCATAAAAAATAAATAAAAATGAGCTTTAGATGTGGTTTTTTCTTTGTGTTTTGTAGCCAATATACGACAGAGACAACCGATGTGATGAGATCAAGTGTTGTGGGAAGGGTTCTCTAGTGATTTCCGTCGTTTGTTCATGACGAATGAGAAATTGTCACCTGTTTTTACAGTTTTCATCGCCACCTGTTTTTACAGTTTTCACCACCACCTGTTTTTACAGTTTTCACATATGTGATTTTTGTCCTCTGAAAAATTGCCACTTGTTTTCACAGTTGTCTGATCCAAATTCGAAAGATCCACCGCAGAGTGACAATCATAATTCCGTCTCCATCGAAATAACACAATCAACAAATTTCTTCGCAAGATTCAAAGAAATTTGTATACAGTTGTTGAATCTTCCCACGACTACTATATCAAATGAAATTTACCGTTGGAATGGCCAATCCAATCATTTCCCTTTGCATTTTCCTACTACCGTTCACACCTGCCAATCCAATCATTTCCCTTTGCATTTTCCTACTACCGTTCACACCTGTGTTGAACAACTTAATTTTATGGTGGGATTAAAATTAATTGAATGCAAGACAAAGTTTGAGACGTGTTTGAGACGTGTCCAACAAGATAGGTAGTTGTCCGACACGGAAAGTATGTGAGTGATGGAAGAGCATCCTTCCACCCGTCAAAAAATCTTACGGAGAATTTTGAGATGATAAATTACAATATGTTATATCTTGTCATTTTAAAGGTTAGCAAGGCAAAAATTGCATGTAAACCTTCAGAACCCGAGTCTCCACACAACAATTGGAAAACACCGTAAAAAATACTTGTAACGACCCTGCTTAAATAGGTGTATATGATTATTAATTATAATTAATTTAATAATATAACTGTCCTAAAAGATTAGCTAAAACCAAAATTATTTCTTAAAATAACATTAACTAATTATTTATTAGTAATTAGTTATTCATGATTGTCAATGATTAATTTAAGTATTAATTAACTCATTAATTAATAAGGCAAAGAAATAAAAGGAGGATAATAACCTATATTGTTAAATTAAGTTACGTATCCAACAAGGGATAACATATTAACTACATGAGGATAAAATAATAAAGGAGGGATAAGGGGCATTAACGGCGAGAGGATAAGAAGGTAATAAATGGGTTAGGTAGGGAGTAAATGAGGGGGAAGTCGGGAAGGAGGAATATGGAGGGGAAGGAGGTTGACGGGAGGACATTGGACGGGAGAGGAGCGATTGATTTTGGGGGCTCTGGATTTGCAGAGAGAAGTGGAGTTTTGGGAGTGGGATTGTATCAGTGCACCGGGGTTGCTGGAGGTTTTGGGCACGGGGGCCAGGATATCCATATGATATCCTGGAGCTAGGAAGTTACCTAGTTGGCACGGAGGAACTAGGTTTTGGACAGTGTGTTACAGTGCAGCAGCGGTCAAGAAAGTAAAGGACAAACGGAGGGTTATTAGCATCAGGTTCAGGTATTTCAAATTATGCATTGTTTTAATCTCTTATAAATTTTATTATAATTGATAAATTTGTAGGCGAATGTGCTAAATTATAGAAATTTCTTGAATTTTTCTGTTATGTTGTAAATTAAATGGTTGTTTATTTAATTNGAGGATAAGAAGGTAATAAATGGGTTAGGTAGGGAGTAAATGAGGGGGAAGTCGGGAAGGAGGAATATGGAGGGGAAGGAGGTTGACGGGAGGACATTGGACGGGAGAGGAGCGATTGATTTTGGGGGCTCTGGATTTGCAGAGAGAAGTGGAGTTTTGGGAGTGGGATTGTATCAGTGCACCGGGGTTGCTGGAGGTTTTGGGCACGGGGGCCAGGATATCCATATGATATCCTGGAGCTAGGAAGTTACCTAGTTGGCACGGAGGAACTAGGTTTTGGACAGTGTGTTACAGTGCAGCAGCGGTCAAGAAAGTAAAGGACAAACGGAGGGTTATTAGCATCAGGTTCAGGTATTTCAAATTATGCATTGTTTTAATCTCTTATAAATTTTATTATAATTGATAAATTTGTAGGCGAATGTGCTAAATTATAGAAATTTCTTGAATTTTTCTGTTATGTTGTAAATTAAATGGTTGTTTATTTAATTTGGCCACTACATTTGGTATCAGAGCGTCTTAGTTTGAAATCTGGGCCTATGGGCCAAGTTCCCAGCTCCAAGCTCTAGCTCCAGTCCCACCTAACCTGCAAACCAAATGCACTATTATTTTGATAATAGATAAACAAATATAAATATAAATAAACAATATGAATTGAAAAAGAATATTGCATTACACATCCTATAATTGTTAGTCGTGCATATTTTCTGAACTGAATTATATTTTGTATTTTTTTTTACCTTCACTAAAATTTTACTATTCACTTTAGGAAACTAAGAATTTTGTATTGCCTCTTCTTGATATATTCTAGCAACTTATTAAATAAGATTTTAAAATTTAAGATTTAGCAAAGTTCAAACTAACATTCACTAGAAAATTTTGGGCAGAGATCTACTGACCTGGGAAGATTGTAGCCCAAAGGTTGCCACCGCCATTTCATGTAAAATTTATCCAGCCCCCAAATCTACCTCAATTAATATGACAATCAAGGTGGATAATCATGTCAAATGGTGGATTCCTTACTTAATAACCAAAATATAAATGCATAGACAAGCTCCCAAAAATCCCATTTTTTTCACAAAACTGTGAAAAAGGAAAGCTGTGTTTAATACAGTCTTAGTCTGCGTGAAGTTTAAAACCAATGTTAATAAAAATTTGTTGCTCCAAACGTGTCTCCCGAAGAGAACAAAACAAGAAAATTTAACCTACACATGATTTAACCTAGGATTATATGTTCTTTGCGGAAAATTTAAAAGTTCTATGCTAGGAGAAAAAAAAAAAAAAAAAAAAAACAGAGCCCACGCAGGGTAAACACCGACCGAGTATTTTGGTGAAAGGAAAGCCACCCCCTAGTTTAGGTTAATGGTTGTATAGAGACGTACCCGACTTGTTTAATACAAACTATAGTCTGTGTGTATGTTCGTTACATGATTTCTTTTCTCAAATAAAAGTGCAAAAATTCCCTACATGATTTAACACAACATTCTACCCCAGATTGTTGTTTGGTTAAACAAATAACCATACAAGGTTTTCAAAGGAAAACTACAAGTCCCTCAAATTATACTATGCCCAACAAAACTATAGACTTATCAGAACATGGTCTGCAAAATTGAACAAAAATATTAAAAAAAGGCCATTAAGTAATCTCTCCCAAAAAGATTTGTTTGCTAGCATAATGAAACTTTTTCATCAGGATTAAGCCCTGGATAACCAAAGGCCATAAAAGGGCTTCTCAAAAGGTAACCCTTAGTACATTCCTTCCAATGAAATTACAGAGACTATCGTAAACTGTGGCCTACAAGAAAACAAAAACGCAAATGACGACAACACAGTTCCTTGAAAACTGATAATTTACCTGGAAAAATTTAAGACTAAGCCCTAGAAAAATACATACTTGATACGAGAAAGTCGATTATGGGCATCGAGCTCATCGTTATAGCCTTTGCTTGATCCACGTCAACTTTACTTATCAGAATTATTGAATTGGCCTTCTGTATCATGTGTTTCCACATCTTACAGCCACATCACCTCCGTTCAGGAGCATCTGACCAAAATGCCATACACTGTGCCCTTGGCCTATCCTTCTCAACTGAGACACATATTCTGATACTTTCTTGATAGCTTGAACCTGATCGATGAGAAAGTTGCCCGATGAAGAAACCCAAAACAATAGGAGATATGATCAAGTCGACAAGCTCGAGTACGAGCTACCCTCAGATTTTGAGGATGAGGAGATTGATGAAGATACTGCATTCGGTGGCGATTCTGATCATTCAGAAGAGAATCATATTGCTAAAGGAAGGGTAAATGTTGGCCGCCAAGGAAAGCAAACTTCACGATTAGATTTAAACAGTGACAAGGAAGACAGAATGAGTGAATCTGAAGACCTAAGTGGAAGTGAGGGTGATAATGATGAAGAAGTCGATGAGCATGATCAGTTGAGTGTTGGAAGGCAACAACTAGAAAATCAATCAGAAGAAGAAGACGAAGGGGAAGAAGAAGAAGAAGAGGAGGAGAAGTAAGAGGAAGGTGATCAGGAGGATAGTGAGAGACACCAGAAAATGCTTCAAGCTGTTACTGGAATGTATTCAGATTCTGTTGAAGGAAAGAAAAGGAGGAAGAAAGTTGTTGTGTCCGAGGCGTATCCAGAATCTGAATTTAACCTAAACCAAAAAGCATCAGGTACTACTGAAAATGTGAGTATTCAAGATCTGATGGCCCCTCTCTATGGGAGCTTAGGCTTTGGGTCACTCAAGAAGAGGATGCAGCAATTAGAAAAGAATGCTATGCCGGTGGAGGCACCATTGCCTAAGGTTGTTAAGGAAAGGATGGAAAGAAAAGCAGCTTATGTACACAAAAAAAAAAAGATGTTACTAAGTGGCAACCAATTGTCAAGAAAAATAGGGAGGCTTCAACGATCAAACTTGATCAAAAGGTAGATGTAGGGAAAACTGGTACTGGGGTTATAGCATATGATTTTACTCCAACAACAACATTGGAAAAAGAAATTGAGTCCTTGCTACAGAGCACAAGTGTGGTGGAAGCTCAGAAAAGTGATGGTGTTGAGCTGCTTGAATTAAATAAGCTTACTGTTGAACAAGTAAGGGGACGCCAGGGCCAACTTTCAAAAATGCGGAACCTTATGTTTTGCCATGAGTTGAAAGCAAAGCACATTAAAAAGATTAAGTCTAAGACATATCATCGCCTGTTAAAGAAGAAAAGGGTAAAAGCAGGTTTAGGTGAAATACCTAATGATCCTGAAGTTGAAAAGGAATATGCCATGAAGCAGGAGTTCAAGCGTGCAGAGGAACGAATGACTTTGAAGCATAAAACTACATCGAAATGGGCAAAGAGAGTATTAAAACGTGGACTAGAGAAACAGGACGAGGGAACTCCAGTAGCCATAGCTGAGCAACTACATTTGAATACTCCGTTGAGCAGAAAGATTCATTCTATGAATGAGAGTAGTAACAACGATGAGAGCAGCAGTGAAGATGATGATAATGCAGAAATTACTCTACGTTCAGAAATTACAAATGTGGAAAACTCTGGTGCACTGCCAATGTCAATCCCATTCCCTTACCAGAAGCTCAACAACGTTGATGACGGGCATTACCAACACCAGCGCCAAGAGTAGAGCAAAGAGGCGAGAGGCGGAAGTGAGGCAGCGTTAGGATTAAGGAACAACTTAGGTGTTTGGTACTTGGAGCCGGAGGCCGGGCATGTGGGCCTCATGCCAGAAGCCCGACCTTAAAGGCTGTCAGCGAATGCCAAGGATTTTCTTATATATATTAATGTTTAGTTTAATAGTTTATTTAAAAATATTAATACGCCCTTTTGAATAATTAA
>ML793882.1:283615-308452 GCA_009831015.1 Picea engelmannii | reverse complement strand
CTCGAATAATATTGAGTTTGCCAAACACAGATTCAATCTTGTCCCAAGCTACTTTGGGGTCATCAATTCCTTGAAGGTGGTACCTTAGATCAGGAGAGATGGACATTCCAATTAGTCCACGTGCTTCGTCATTCCTATTATCCGATTTGGCTTTCTTATCATCATCAGTGGGGGCTATTTCCTTTCCCATAGTAATCTGGTACAGGCCTTTACTTCTTAATAAATCTTCCATATGAGATCTCAATTGGAAGTAGTTGTTGTTGGTAAGCATGACAATACTTGTAGAATCCATATTAAATATGTAGATAATGCAGATTTAAAAACTGAAACTAATGATCTGGATGGAAATATATTGAAAAGTTGTGCAGTTTTAAAAAAAACGGCACTGAAAACGGACTTCCGATGTGAGAGTTATGCCCCTTTTAAAAAAGGCATAAACGGTAACCAAATAACCACGTGATAGTGTAAGCTACTTTATGAAGTGACCCACTTTTATAAAGAGAAGTGGAGATCACTTTTACAATGAGGTTACCTTATAACAGAAAAGTTACATGCAAAATAACTCTAAAATAAATTATAAAGCTACTTATAGTGATTCACTTTTATACTTGAAGTGAAATACACTTTACAATTTTTAGCATGAACTTTTTAAAAAAAAGTAACAAAAGAGAGACTTGAACTCAAGACCTCTTGCTTAATAAGACAAATTTTAACCAAATGGTCTAGCAAAACATATTGTAATGTTCAGAAGGAGGGATTTTGTTGTTGTTGTTGTTGTGGAAGACGGCCTTGGAGAGCATGCTCCAAAAAAACTCTTTTCACACAAGAAAATTTTTTTCGCTTCTCGATGACAACAGGGGTTAGATCTCAGTTAGCTTACCTGGAAGATGCACCTTTTCCTATCTGTTTCTGATTTTCCGAGATCGCACAAGGAACGGGGAAAAGAGCATATGCAAATCTAAAAGAGTAGCAGCCCGAAAATAAAAAAATACAAATCGAAATAAAATCAAAACTTTGCAAAAATTTTTAAAAAATGTGTATTCAGACTTTATACCTCCGGATCTGACTGTAATGGTCGCATCTTGGGAAAACAGAAACCTTTTCGAGTGAAACAAAAAGTGTTCCTGAATGAAATGAGTGCTCCAGACACAATGGAACAATCCTCTTAGCCCAGAAATGTATGGAAATTCCAGAAAATGGAGATGAGGCAACTCAGCTTCACAATCTCGATCTACAACAGGAGCGGGTCTTCAAACAGGCTCTGATACCATGTTCGACAACATAAGTATTCCAACAAAGGACGAACACCTTCAGTAACCACTCACATAAATAGATCAAAGATCAACACACCGATGTTTTCACGTGGTAAAAGCCCTACGGGGAAACATCCACGACCCCAGCCAACGCAGCCACTTGGAGCAGTTTATTAATGCAAAGAAAAATATTACAGAGAAATTTTACAAGAGAGTTTCTCACAATCGATCATCGACAAATGACCCTCCATGCTCTTTAAATAGAGATCATGGACCAATCGGGTGTTAAGCCACAAATCAATGGCTGTTAAGATCGAGGAGAGTATGAAATGTCGGATCACTCTATGTCGGGAACATATCGTGACCGTCAGATTTCCTCACTACAAATGCATACTAATGCATACTAAAGAAACACACTTTTACCTAACGACATATTAGACCAAGTATATCTTAACTAACTCCTAAGTGTCTAAATATCCTAACATCTCCTTTTGTTGTGAATGGGATTATTATGTGTTCTTTTAGTAACATTTATTTTTAATCCAATACATGAAACGAGAGACCCATGATACATCTTTATTGATATTTGTATATTCTTCACACACACACACACACACACATATGGCGATGATGATGATGATAATGATGATGATTAATGCCCACTAAGATCGAATTGGTCTATCGAACATTAAGAGGGTAAGTGATTACTTGAAATTATTTAGAATTTTGTTTTTGTGCTCGAAAAACATTAAGAGAAGTTTTCCAAGATCACCATACTTTTGTTGACTTAAGAGGTTAGGAAGGTTGGTAGTGTGACAAATATTTTGAAAATGAGATCTAATATGGGTATAGGCTGGACAATCTAAGAGAAAGTGTTTTTCATCTTCAACCTTCTTAGTGTCACAAAGGTGACACACTTTTTCATCCCATGGCTTTTTAGGAATTGACCAATGCCCAGTTTCACTATGGAGCTTGTGAGAATTTGTTCTTATCTTAGCAATACTTATTTTTTTCTTTACAATTGGAAAAACAGATAGATAATTTTAATCATTTAGATCGGGGTTGATTACATCCTTATAATACTTTAATTTTATTTTTTCCTCTAACTCTTTATCACACCACATTTTCTCCTTAAATTTTGATTTGACGATTTTTTTAATAGTATCTTTATTCTGCAAAATGGTGTCTTCCCTGATTCCCAAATAGTTTATCCAAGATCGGGCCAAGTAGCACTAAAGACAATTCATCATTGGTTAAGAACATGTGTTTCCTCCTAAGAGGTCACAAGTTCAAATCCAGAGGGGGGTATGTTTAAATATTGTGTAACTGCAAAGAATATTCCTATCCCCTTTTGTGGATAAATATAAAATATATTTATTATTTTGATTAGATCAATCCCCTTTTGTGGATTGATCATGCTGGGCATTGTAATTGACCAAATCTCCTTTTGTGGATTGGTCAAAACCTAATTATAATAGGCTAAACAAGAAGTCGGCCCCAAAATATATTAAAGAGGCCCTAGAATATATCAAAGGTGGTTATAACCACCCAAAAGAAGAAGTCAGCCCTGCCAGTGAAGAGACACTTCCACACGTGCCAAAATTGTATATATAAGAGAAGCCAGCGCCTGATTTGGACACACACTCAGCTCACTCATCTAGTGCGCAAGTATTGAAGGAAGTTGTAGTTACCAGTTGCCGGAAGAAGGAAGAGAAAGAGAGGCACATCTCTAGGAGAGGAATTTCTGTGTTGTTTGGCTCCTTGTCTTGGCATTGTATTGGCTATCTATATTAAGGAAGTTTTGATGGGTTTTCTTCCCCTAGAGGGTTTCCCAGGATAAATGATTGTGTACTCTTGTGATTGTGTTTCTCTCAGTGATCCTATCTATGCTATTGTTATCTAGTAAATTGAAAGTAACCTAATAATAGCAAAAACTTTAACATGGTATCATATCTAAGCTGAAGAGAGCATCTTTCACAGGAAAAAGAAAAACCTCATTATTGTCGTACATGAAAATTAGGGATTTTTATTGAAGAAGTTTTTCAGCCCCAAATCCATCTAGAAAGGTGCATCCTACCTCAAGGAACATTTTTTCATCTTCAGCGCACATTTCCAATGGCTAGATCTCCTGGAAAGTGAAACCCTAGTTTTCAAAAAGTACCAAAAGTACTGGAAAACCAGAAGTACTAGTGCACCAGAAGTACCCGAAAACTAGAAGTACCAGAAAATCAGAAGCACTAGTCCATAAATCTGTAGATCAAGTTTGGAGGGGTAAGAGTTGGATTTTTTGAAATCTAAACACACCAAGCTACTCGCCTCAGTCCAGTGCATCTTTTGGTGAGTTCATTTTTCATATCCAAGAAATTTGATTTTTTTATTATTTCTATAGCCCGGAGGGATAGGGTTTCTACTGCAAGAAAGAATGGCTACCGACATGAGGGTAGAAGACAGGCTGGAAGGATCTAGAAACTTAAGATCTTGGAAGCATAGGTTGCATATGATTCTAGACGAGAATGATCTCCTAGAACACGTTACAGTAGGTGTACTAGAACCAGATGAAGCAGAGCAAAAGACCAAGCATAAGAAGAATGAAAAGAAAGCAAAGAGAATTGTGTCAGATTCAGTGAAGGATCACTTGATCCCTCATATATTCAAACTACAGACAGTAAGGAAAATGTATGAAGCACTCAGTAGGTTATATGAAAGCAAAGACATCAGCCAGAATCTTACCTTAAGAAATCAACTTTGTAATATGAAGATGGAAAACTCAAAATATATCACATCCTACCTTATGAGAGTTTCTCAGATCAGAGATTAGCATGTAGCTATTGGAGATGCCATTAGTGACAAGGAGCTTGTAGCCACAACCCTAAATGGGTTTCCAACATTTTGGATTCCTTTTGTACAAGGAGTGTGTGCAAGAAGCAAGTTACCCAAGTTTGATAAGTTATGAGCAGATTGCACACACGAAGAATCTAGACTTGCAGACCAACAAAAGAGATTAATTGTCGATGAAGAGGAAACTCTTACAACTTAAAAGAACAAAAGAAGTTCCTTCAGGAAGAACAATAAAGAAGCTAACTCCGTAAGATTTCTAGATAAGAAGAAAGATATTTCAAATATCATATGCTACAACTGTCAAAAGTTGGGACACTTTTCCTATGACTGTCCTCAAGGAAAAGAGAAAAGAAAGCATCAAGCACATATGGCAGAGGAAGAGGAATCTCCTCCCTTAAAGAAAGCTTTAGCATAAATTAAGGATTATGTACTTTAAGTTGAAGATAGTTGATCTAAAGAAATATAGCAAATGGTGGAGTCCGTACAAAAACAAAAGATAAGTATTCATGTTTATTTCTAATATATTGTTTACTTTAACACTTTATCATTACAAGTTAGATATTTTTGTGAGAATGTTAATTAACCTCGTTTTACTTCAGTATCTCTGCAGACTTATGAAGGAAGTATCAAAGAAGAGAATGAAGAAAGAGATAAAATATTTATTTCAGAAATCATATTGTAAGTAAGTTTACAGGTCTCGGAAGAAAGAACTTATGCCGTAACTTGCAGAAGTTAGACAACATGAGAATGACGTATGATATGGTGACAGTCAATAAAGATCAGACAATATCCAGTATTTATATAGGAGCAAGAGGCTCCTAAAGATGCAGAACAAAAATATTCAAGATAAAGAAAAAGATGGATACTCGGATATAGTGGATGAGATACAGGTAACTACAGGTTGCTCCAGTATCATTCTTATATATGCAAAGGGAGCAGGTTGATTCATTATGAAGACAAAAAGAAAGAAATATTCGAACTCAAGAAGGCACCCAAAATATTATAGAAGAGAACTTCAAGGATGATGATTAGAAACTATCAGTTTGGTGCAAGAGGGAGCTATGTCTCCGAGTTCGAAATGGAGGATCGTGATTTGATGCAGTTGGGAAAGAAGATGGATGGTGCCTAGATATTTTGATCAAGATGAAAGTTATCCAGTAGATGGATAGTGCCCAACAGATGGGTAGCATGGTATTATACCATTGAAAGATTTTGTACCACAAGAGATTTTTTTGGATCCCATAGCTAGACCTTCATAGAAAAGGAAAGAGCAATCCCACAGGTAGACCTTCATAGAGAAGGGACCTTCGTAGAGAAGAAAGAGACCTTCGTAGAGAAGGGGAATGAGAAATTTTCCAAGGTTGGCCTTTGTCCAAGTGTTGAGTTTTGGATACTCTAGGGACATGCTAGAATACCCTCATAGAGAGGGGTGTGACCACCCTCATAGAGAGGAATGTGGATGTTTCTCCAAGGGGTAGTGGGTAGATACTCTCCTCTAGCCAAGGATTGAGCAGCCTAGAACACAAACCTTGACCATGTGGAATGGCTAGTTGGTTATTGAGGTTTGTGTTGTGATCCTGCGTGGATCATGGAAAGGGAGTCTAGTCTTGCCTAGGATAGCATCTTAGCTTCTCTAGTTCATGTGGGATGACTAGAAGTGAAGCTATGGTAGTATTCCTCCCTAATGGATGGGAGAGATAGATGACTACAAGAGAAGGGAGAACATAAAAAGAATGGAAAAACTCATAGAATATCTTCTGTGTGAAGATAAGAAAAAAGTAACTTATGCATGAAGACAAAAGAAAGAAAGAGTATCTTCTGCATGAAGATAAAGAGAAAAAAACTTTCGATGATTTATAGATATTCTAGTCAATGATCATGATTCCAGATGACCAAGTGGATTATATTGATGCCTCCTGTTATCCAATTGATGATGTTATCCATTTGATGATGTTACCCAGTTGATGATGTTGCCTAGTTGATGATGTTATCCAGTGGATGCTTCTACCTAGTTGATGTTGACATCCAGTGACTTATCAAAATATAAAGAATATCCTTCTTGTTAAGAGGGAGTGCTAAAATATTGTGTAACTGCAAAGAATATTCTTATCCCCTTTTGTGGATAAAGATAAAATATATTTATTATTTTGATTAGATCAATCCCCTTTTGTGGATTGATCATGTCGGGCATTGTAATTGACCAAATTCCCTTTTGCAGATTGGTCAAACCCTAATTATAATAGGCTAAATAAGAAGTCAGCCCCAGAATATATTAAACGTGGTTATAACCACCCAGAAGAAGAAGTCGGCCCTGCCAATGAAGAGACACTTCCACACATGCCAGAATTGTATAAATAAGAGAAGCCAATGCCTCATTTGGACTCACACTTAGCTCACTCATCTAGTGCGCAAGTATTGAAGGAAGCTACAGTTACCAATTGCCGGAAGAAGGAAGAGAAAGAGAGGTGCATCTCTACGAGAGGATTTTCTGTGTTGTTTGGCTCATTGTCTTGGCATTGTATTGGCTATCTATAGTAAGGAAGTTTTTCTAGGTTTTCTTCCTCTAGAGGGTTTCCCAGGATAAATGCTTGTGTACTCTTGTGATTGTCTTTCTCTCAGTGATCCTGTCTATGCTATTGTTATCTAGTAAATTGAAAGTAAACTAATAATAGAAGAAACTTTAACAGTGTAGGGTATGTATACCTTCGTAGACTTTTGCAGTCAAATCGTTGCACAAAGGGGTGGTCCCTTCTCCCACAAACAAGGAGGTCTCATATACAAATTTTGTGTCTAGCTTGGTCATGACCTTAAATTAAATTATTATTATTATTATTATTATTATTTACCAATGTGGGTTGACTCAACACCATAATTTAAAAAAAAATCACCTAAAATTACTAGGTGGTCCGTAAGGGGCTAGACTTCCCTTCTGATCTAGGTGGATATTTGTGGCCACCCACCTGTTCCAAATTACAACTTGCTCACATTGACAGTTTTCATCTTAGCACGTTTCTCTGTAATGGGGGCATTTCTTTGTAATTGTAGTTTTTTCACTTACGGGGCTATCTTCAAGCCCTACATAGCATCCAGGTGGATATTGGTGGCCTCCCACCTATTCCAACAGGCTTATTTTGGAAGTTTTCATGTCAGTACATCTTTTTGTACTTCCAGGGCCGTTTTGGGGATCTAAACAATGTTTTATTGGCTTTCCACAGTCAAACTATAGATGGAGTCAAAGTTTGATGGTATAATGCATAGTTCTTGAAAAGAAATTTCCAACAGTCTATCACACGCCTAAAACGGAGATCATATGAAAAAGTTACGACCCCGGGAAGTTAATGTACTAACTTACCCCAACGGGTCCCACATGAATTTTAGCGCTTCATCTCCTAGGGTTAGGTTTTTGGATGTCTATGGTTTTGGAATTAATGTTTATCATAAAAAGGCCTTCAGAGCCTCATTGTAATCATCTTCTTGCGAATGAGCGTATCCATCACATCTCTTCTCAGAGATAAAGATGCCACCATTCTAGCGAGTCTTACCCTATGTATTTTTACAATCTCTGTACATTTATTTCATTAATAGAAATCACGTGTTGTTGTATTTCTCTATTTCTGACAATTTTTGTGTGTATTTCACTGTAATATCTCTGCTTTCATTTCATTCCGAAAATAATTTGGATCAGTGGTATGAGAGCAGGCTACTCTTGATCGTTTTCTAGTGCATGTCCCCGAGGAGGTTCGAGTATAGCAAGTTGGGTCTCGAGCTTGTCTCTCTTAAGGAAAATCGCTATCGCACGCCTAAGAAACCCTCTATGGCGGCAGAACAAAAAAAATGGCGGAGAAGAAGATTTTATTAACTTGTTGCTTGAGCAAGCTCTCGCGCGACATAGGGACGAACTAATGGAGAATTTTTCCCACATCCTTCAATGCCTATCGATAGCAACATGCACATCTTCATCAAGTGACCACTTTGGAGGAACCTCTCCCTTCAAGGTACAAGTTAATTTTGATATTATCGTATTTGAAGTTCAGATAGATGCAAATGCCTTAGAAAAATGGTTGAATCTACCAGAAGGTTATTTCTCTGTTCACAATTTTTCTGACTAGGAAAAGATCCCCTTTGCACTCCTCAAGGATCCATGTTGATGACCAAAAAAGCATTGGAGCTAGTGTGGATAAGGGGGAGAATGTTATCAATGTTGGAAGAATGATTAGGCTCGTAATGTGTAATTTGGTCGATGATGAAAATTTTCCCGTTGTGTGGGAACATCATCATTCGAAACACAGAAGAGGCTACCTCCTTCATAGCATACATGTAGCTACATTCGAACAAGATGTTGTAATCAAGTGGGGCGTCAATAAATTTAATGTCGATGAGGATGGTTTTTCCCCTAAGTCCTACAGGGACATTTTGGAAGAGCTCTTCAGGGGATGATGGGCGACCGTCGTAAGCTCTCAGGGTGATGGTAGATGGTACTAGCTCAGGTCAGCCAAGTTTCTTTCATACTACTTTGGAATTGATGCATGTGGATGCACCTTCATCGATGATGCATCAATGAACTGTGATGTTCTAGATCTTAACTGGTATCTGAAAAGATACCAAGGCGAGGAGGCGTGGTTCTCCACTATCGAGATCAAAGGTGATGAGTCTAGTATCAACAGGGTTGACTGCCCCTAAGGCGGAAAGCAAGGATTTCCGTTGAGTTGGACAGGTTTGGAGGACCTCCAATACAGACATGGCTATAGCAGACTATGCTATGTCGTCGACTAGACTGTAGTTATGGGCCGCCCTAGCATGAGGGTTATGTACATTCCGTCATAACGACATGCGAGGTATACGAGGGTTTGGTTCAATGTTAGGGCGTGGAATCATCAAGGGTTGTTTGGCTATAGTTGGAGCCGCTTTCGAGGTGGTTGGGGTAGATTCAGGGGGAACACCATATTGGCGACCACGTGTTTGCAGAAGAATCTCTTCTTCGCTGGTAAGGAGGATGTTACGATCGGTCAGATTTCCAGGTTGATTGGGACCTAGGTTTTGATACTGCCCCATTTGGGATGGAGCAGAGTGTACCTCCTGTTGGGTATTTATCACACCTTGGTGTGGAATGGGGTTTTGTAAAATGGTTGGAGGTGTTTGTTTCAAATACTGTTGTGGGGCCTACTGAGGGGCATGCAGCACTGGAGGATGTTGCGTGTTCATGGATTCTTTCATCGATTTGAAATTAGCAATTTGGGGGAAATTGTGAGTATAATGTCCATACTCACTGCATAGAGCGCAAGGGAAGTTCGTTCTAAGGTTATTGTTCTTCCCTTGTCGTGGTTGATTGTTATTGGTGCCCCCTTAGGGGTTTTGGTTGCCCTGATTCTAGTTTCCCCCAGCGGGATGGTTTTCTTAGAGGGTTATTTCCATCTGGTCCCGGGTTGTTGTTGTCTCAATTTTTCCCTTTCTTCTTGGTGTTATTCGACAGATGGGCCGGATTTTCTGTATTCAATTGTTCAAAAGTTTGAAGTTGTTGAACGGGAGGTTTGAACAAAGTTAACGTTGGCATGTGGTTGTCTTGGTGGAGGAGAAATCGACTATGGAGGACCAGGAAATGGAAAATATCGATTGATTTGTGGATACGATCCATATGGTGTGTAAGAAGTTGAAGTGATTCCACTACTGCTAAGGTTGTATGCGGAGGTAAAAGGTAAACTCGTACTTGGTTGAGAGACCAGACGCATCATGGGTACCAGTGAGGGTCCACCCATTGGTGGAGGATAAGCAATAGGATATGACTATTGGTGATTGGGAGGAGGGTAGTAATACGTCCCTCCATATGGTTGTGGATATTGAGGTGCACCATAAGTAGGCGGTGAGTGGTTGTAAGGATTGAGATGGTTCATAGAACAAATCAACCCATCCATTGCATGGGACATCCTAGGTTTCTCCTGGCCGAATGGTATGGGTAGGGGTGCATCAGGCAACACTATGTATAAGTGATCTGACTGAGCATAGATGAGGTCAAACTGTTGGGCCTTGCCGATAGCTTCCTCTTCTGACTTAGGAAAAGTGGATGCTACATCCTTGGAAATAACAAAAATGAGGGATTTGAGAAACCAATCAAGATGTTGTTTTTTGGTGGTTTATTCTTTACACAAATTACGTTGCTGATGCCATTCATGGATGTGGTCGGATATATGGATAGCAGTGGTTTGTTTGAACTCAGAGAGAAGTTCTAATCTAGTATCATGACAAACTTGTAGTTGGAAAAAGGACAAAATGGCCTTGGCCAATGATTCAAAGGTCACATGGGACCCTGAGGACTTGTACTAAGATGGACCACACTACGTTAAGAGTGAGACCAAACAGTGCCAGAGTTCACAAATACCTTCCATACCTTGCGCACCAAGATGGGTATAAAAGACTCTGAGTCACATCTGGTTCTAAAATATCGTGGGTGTCTACACATGTACATCCAAACATAAATGGAGTTTTTGGACATCTCGTCACTAGGAGTCGCTTATTGATATGTTGTCAAAATCAATAAAAAACTTAAGCGACAGAATAAGTAGGAGTTCGAGCCTGCAAATCCACAACAACCAAATTATGGTAAAGGTGGCCCTAACTCACAAAAAACCAACCTCAAGAAAGACAACCCAAGCCATAGGAAAAGAAGTGTAATGAGAAGATGAAGGACACTGGAAAGTGGTGCGACTTCCATAAAATCCATTGGCACAACACCAATGATTGTCTCTCAAAACAATCATTGGTGGTCGAGCTCAAAGAAAACTATCTAATCCCCAACTCAGACTCTGATTCAGAAAAAAATAAAAGGAACTAGATCATCGATGCAGAACCTATTGCTACCATTGTGACCACAACAACCCAACCAGAAGAAACAGGGGATCCACAGGAGGGTGAGCACCTCTTCCATTCATAGATGTGGGTGAAGGGGAACCCACTGTATGTCATTATTGATAGTGGAAGTCAAAAGAACCTCATCTCACCAAAGGTCGTCAAGCAGTTAGATTTGTCAACAACATCACACACATAGCCACACAACATCGGGTGGATTTTCCATGGTTGAGATTGTTAGTCTCCAATATTGACCTTATTTTTGCCTATCTTATGTCAGATATACCCCTATTCCATATCTAGTATCATTCCTTTCTGGCCTTAACTTGATACATTTCACATCAGTTTGCCCTAAATGGAGCTATTCAAGGTATTCATATGATTTAAGTTATTTTTAATGTATTTTGATACTTTAAACTGATATTGATACTAACATTGCATGAGTTAGGTACTTGTCTCCTTGAAATAGATTTATCAGTACCAAGTACTGGCTTGCACTTAGTGGAGATGTCAAAGATTCACACAACATTGCCAGATTGGAATGACAGTCTCGATTCCTAGGATTGATCGAGTTATAATTCAGATTTTAAATATCGAATTTAATCTTTGAAGAATAGAATGTGATGAATCAGAGCGAGATTATAGAACTGTTTTGTTATGATGCTTAGCTCTATTTTATAGCTCGCACTTCTTGACACTTCGTATCATGAAGCTGTGAACTCAGTTTTAACAAACTTTGAGTCATTTTTGGATCTAAGATTCGCTTAATTAAATGTACCTATGTTCAAGACTATTTTTAAGGATTCACGATTGTAGATGTGGGAGGATCTATATAAGCTTGGATATCTCTCAAGAATGGTTACGTGATATTATGTGATGTTATGCGATATTGCTGATATACAATTTTTGAACCGTGCGTTATATCATATTTGTTGTTGAATGACTTGAGTTAATTTTCGAATTATGGAGTATGAGGAATGATACAGTTATGCATGGAGTAATTTGAGTTAGCTCTGGTTTCGTTTTAAAGAAATTGCACCTCTTGGTTGGGCCCACCAACAGGTTCAATTTGTTTTCTCTTTTCTATAGTATCGTTAGTTCATTTCTAGATTTGGAATCTGTGTGTGAATTATTTTAACTCGAAACTGCTCTGCTAAAATTTAATCATTTTCATTTAGTTCATTCTCTGTTTTGATATTATCTCGTAGATCATTGAATGTTAGAATGAGGTACTTGCCAATGTGGAATTTGATGAATGAACCAATTGTTGATTGAGCTCTCTCTTAAATTAGTTTAGATTTGCTCTGTTTTCAAGTTTCCAGTTTAATCATAATTTGAAGCTAGTTTGAACTTTGATTTACTCTGTTTTTGTTAGGGTAGTTCGCTTATGGTTTGGTTAAAGGAAGCTTCCGATATTTGTAGGGTAAAGGAGGACGTTGATTAGTTTCACTCTTTTTAGATTTATAATTACTTGGTATTTAGATTAAATAGAGGGTTTTTAGAAAAATGCTCTTTCTTGTATGATTAAGGTAGATGTTTTGATAATTAGGTGTTTAGTTAATGGTAGACAACAATGAATGATTTCTTTGGATTAGGAATAGAAATGCATTAGATTAACTTAGAATTATTTCCATTTGATTGATTAGACAAGGTATGATCAGTTTTAAGATAATCATTAGGATTCAATTCATAAGAGTAAGTTTATGTTTTCTTCTTAGAATAACATTTAGGTAGAACTTAGAATCTTACCAACACATATAGTGTAGCAGCTCTGAGTTTACTTACCCTGGTTTGACAATTTAGTGATTTCGGGTAATTAAAAATCTTTAATACCACAGCCTGTCATTCTTGGCGCCGTTGTCGAGGAGTTGTTTAGAAGGTAAGTTAGATAATTGATTTGGTTATTTTTAAAATGCCTTTTGTTTAGTGTCGTATGATTAGCAGGTTGACGAAAGAGGAGCTGTAAGACAAGGGGTAAGAACCTATGCATCTATTATCACAGGTTTCTCCGAAACTCAATCTTAGTCTTTACTTTATTTTAGTATGTTTTCATGAGAAATAGAGATCATAGAGGTAGATTTAGGGGAAATTCAAAACAACAAAAGGAAGAAACCTCCACCCAAAAAGCAATAGAAACTGAGACTGGAACTCTGGCTGAAGAAACCATAGAGAAAAAAATAGGATCAGGAATAAAACAAACTGAAATTGGATTAGAAAGGGATAATACCACACGAGAAGAACTTAAACCATTTATCATTTCCCCTCCAAAACCAGGAAACACCACATACCAACAAATCCAAATTCCTAGTGATCCAAACTCGGTCGATATAATTAATCCAGAAAAAGTGCAAGTTATTTTTGGGAATCCTGACACTATAGTTTCACAAGTAACAACTACAACTATTGAATCAGAGGTGATAGGATCCTCAAAAGAGCCAATAGGAGATATTTATTCTGTCAAAAGGAGTCCAAAGAGGTGGGATTTCATACCCTCACCAAAGAAAGATCGGATTGCATATACAATTTTTGGTAATCCTTTTAACATAGCCGAAAGGGAAAGGGAAAGAGAAAGAAAAATGGAGAGAAGAGAGAGGGAAGAAATTCATGTTGAACATGAAGAAGAAGAACAAGTAGAGAATGAGCTAAGACCAGAAACAACTTTTGGGTTTCCAATTTTGGATTTGGTCCAAAATGTCAATATGAAAAATATCCCACCCTCAACACTACCAACCTTTTATGGGAAAATTAGTGAAGATCCAGACATCTCTCTTTTCGAATTTGACATCCTATGCAGGAGTTATAACTATCTACAAGATGCACATAAGATGAAGTTGTTTCCTGCTACCCTAAAGGATTCTGCATTACGCTGGTTCATGAGTTTAGGAGAGTATAGCATTAGATCTTGGGAAGATATGAAGACAGTATTTTTAAAGAAGTACCAAAACTATTGTAGACCCAAGGATTCTTAGAATGATATTTTTAATATGCAACAACAAGATGATGAGAGCCTTAAATATTTCTTAGAAAGGTTTACATATACTCTTCAAAAATCCAAATATAATGGTCTCCGGGATGAATCAATCAAAACTGTTTTCTTAAAAGGGGTTTTAGATGAATATATTGACACCCTCAACTTAATGGCTTCAGGAGACATTTATCAGAAAGACTTTGAAGCACTCGGTGAACTATGTAGAACTTATTCGAGAAGTAAGGGAAAAACGGTAAAAAGCGTAAGAGAACATGTCAACAAAAACACCAAAGTACCCACATCTGGTGGAGTCACTAGAATTGAACTGGGAAACCTTTTGGAAAATTTTAAAACGGATATTTTAGGAACAATTGGCTCTCAGTTAAACACTATGAAGATTAAGAAAAAGCAGGAAGAGGAAAACCCTGTATTAAGCATATTCTACCCAAAATGTAGAAAAAGACATCCTTTACGAGAATGTCCTTTAGACAATGTTTCTGTATGTGCAATTTGTACTGAAAAATCATAAAACAAAAGATTGTCCATCCTTACCAGGATTGCAAGCTATATACAAGGGAGGGGAATCTCCAGGTACTTCATCTGCACCTAAGAAGCCTTGGAAACCTAGGAACCTAAATATGTACCAAGAACCATCCCCACAACCTTCCAGCTATTATCCATCTTTTCCTCAACAACAACACCACCCATGGAATTGGCCAAATTGGCCACCACAAAATGTTCCTGCTCAACCTTGGTATCAGGGATGGAGAGAGCACAATTATGAAAATAATCAACAACAACATGCGGTACCAATTCCCCAGAATCCATGTACTTAATACCCTCCAAACATGCATCAGTTATTGCCTAGATTTACTCCACCTCCTTTACCACCTATCCAACAAACTCCTCAACAGCCTCATAATCCACCTCGACCCACCATATTAACCACTCAACCCATTCAAAATCCTAACAACAAACCACCTCAGCCACTCCATACTACTGATTTTCAAAACTTCCCAGCTTACACCATAAATGCCATTTCCATACAAGAAATACAGTTGAGATCTGGGAAAACTTTAAACAAAACTCAACCTGTGAAAAGAACAATACCGAAGGTAATTATCCAAGAACATGAAGAAGAACCTATAGATGATTTACTAAACAGGGTATCTCTAAAAGATGTCATCATTCCAAAGGATAAAGTATCTGAATCACAACAAAACATACAAACTCAGGTCCCGCGAACACCTCCTTTTCCTGAGAGGTTGCTTATTGAAAAACCAATTGCTCAATCTAAGTTTGACATCATGAATGAACTAAAAAATGTCTGTGTTAAGATTCCATTATTACAGGCAATCAGAGATGTTCCAATCTATGCCAAGACCATTAGAGAACTTTGCATTAAGAAACCGGGTCGAAAATAAAAACATCCACCCATGATACACCTGGTAGGCCAATTATCAAATTATATTTCTGAAGCTCCTAAGATTGTGAAGTATGCCAACCCTGGGAACCCAATAGTATCGGTTACTATCAATAATGTTTCTATTGGTAATACTTTAGTTGACTTGGGTGCAACCATTAATATAATGACCATCAATACAGTTGAGCTGTTATAACTAAGTCGATTCCTTCGCCCTACCCCTATAGTTCTTGAACTTGCTGACAGGACAACTATAAAACTTGTTGGGGTCCTTGATGACATTCTTGTTACATTAGCTTCATGGGAATATCCTGTCGAATTCATGATTATTCACTCAAAAGATCCCACGAAAGGTCATCCAATCATTTTAGGAAGACCTTGGTTGGCTATGGTCAATGCTTTCATAGGATTTCGTGGTGGGGATATGTTCATCTCAAATGGCATTTCTTCACAGAAACTTACTCTTTTCCCACCTGCTCAATCGGTTACAGAAGAATTGTGGTGGCTAAAATGTCCATATCATGAGAATGATGAGGAAGAATCTTTATTCTTCGTTGATGAATTTCACGCGTTACAAGAACCAATAGAGGATGATATTTTAAGCCAATTTCTTTCTGTGACAGAAAATGTCAAATTTCCACAAACATATCTTCAATACGATCAAATATTTAGGGAGGAATTTCAAGAATGAAGTGAGTCATTTTTCTCATTTTCACCATCTATGGTTTTCACCATTGATGAGCATCCAGGATCATATACCATTCTAGTAGAAATTAGCCCGGGAAAATGTCTATACATCAATTTTGAATTAAGTCTCAACCAACAGGAGCAGTTAACAAATCTTTTGAAAGAGAATTCGGGAGCATTTGCATGGGAGTACACTGATATGAGAGGAGTGCATCCTGATACTTGTATTCAAAACATATATATCCAACCAGAGATGACACCAATCAGACAACCACAAAGGCGTATGAATCCAATCCTAAAAGATTTTGTGAAAGAAGAGTTACAAAAATTATTAAACGTGGGATTCATTTATCCAATTTCTGACAGCAAGTGGGTTTCACCCCTTGTTGTGGTACCTAAGAAAATGACTGGGAAATGGAGAATGTGTGTAGACTTTAGGGGGTTGAATAAGAAAACTCTGAAGGACTACTTTCCCTTTCCTTTTATAGATCAGGTTTTGGATACCTTGGCTAGGAAAAAGTACTTTTCCTTTCTTGATGGGTATAGTGGATACAATCAGATTCAAATTGCTCCTGAAGACCAGGACAAAACCACATTCACGTGTCCCTAGGGAACTTATGCTTATAAAGTACTACCTTTTGGATTATGCAATGCTCCTGCTACATTTCAGAGAGCAGTCCTTGGGATTTTTGCTGACTTAATTCATGATTGTGTGGAAGTGTACATGGACGATTTTACTGTTTATGGAAATACTTTCGAAGAAGCCATAAATAATCTTCAGAAAGTCTGAATTCATTGTCAGGAATCAAATTTATCCCTTAGTCACGAAAAATGTAAAATGCTATCAACTGAGGGAATAGTGTTGGGTCATCATTTGTCTGCAGAAGGAATTAAAGTCGATCCAGCTAAAATTAAAGTAATAGTTAAGCTTTCCTCTCCAAAAACCCAGAAAGATGTTCAAAGTTTTGTGGGACATGTTGGATATTACCATCGGTTTATTGAAAACTTTAAAAAGACAACCAATCCCATGTTTAAACTGTTAGCAAAGGATGCAGAATTTTGTTGGGATAACAATTGTCAAAATGCTTTTGAAACTTTGAAAGAAAAATTTTCCATGGCACCAATTTTACAAGGGTCAAATTGGTCTCTTCCCTTCCATATTTCAACTGATGCCTCAGACACTTCTCTAGGAGGAGTGCTTGGACAAAAAGAGAACCAACAAAATTATGTTATTTACTTTACCATCAAAAACCTTACTCCTCCTAAATTGAACTACAATGTGACAGAGAAGGAATTTTTGGCTGTAGTTCATGCCATCAATAAATTCCGTCATTACATCACTGGGTATGAAGCTTTTGTACATACCGACCATTCTTCTATTAGATTTTTTATGAACAAACCAGTTACTACCAGAAGGATCACATGATGGCTTTTGTTACTTCAAGAATTTAACATCACTATAGTTGATCGGCCAGGAAAAGCAAATGTAGTTGTGGATTTTCTTTTTCGGATCCCTCAAGATAGTACTGACATTCCAGTGAATGATAGTTTGCCTGATGAACATCTATTTGAAGTAGTTGTTAAGATCCCTTGGTTTGTAGATACGGAAAATTATTTAGCTACAGGGAGACTGCCAGTTCATTTGTCATCACCACAAAAGAAAAGAATTGTTCAACAAAGTGCTTATTACTCTTGGGTAGGAAGTGATCTTTTCTATACAAGTCCTAATATGATCATTAGGATATGTGTTCGAGAAGATGATATTCCTAATATCCTTCAGGCCTGTCATGACGGGCCATGTGGAGGACACTTCTCTGATAAGAGAATGGCATATAAAGTCTTACAATCAGGATATTACTAGACGACATTGTTTAAAGATGCAACAAAATATGTAAGAAGTTGCGATCGTTGTCAAAGGATGGGGAGGCCTACCATAGCAGACGAGATGCCCTTACGACCACAGGTTGTGATTGAAGCATTTGATAAATGGGCACTTGATTTTGTAGGACCAATTTCCCCAATGTCTAGGAAGAAGAAGTACATCTTGGTTTGTACAGATTTTGTAACCAAGTGGGTAGAGGAAAAATCCTTATATCAAGCAACTGAGAAATCAGTGGTTGAATTTATTTATGAAGATATCTTTACCCGCTTTGGTGTTCCACGAGAGATTGTTACTGATCAAGGTGCTCAATTCACCTCTAAACTGATGAAGGAGCTCACAGATAAATATGGGATAAAACATTGTAAGTCTTCCCCATACCATCCACAAGCCAATGGGCAAGTGGAATCCACAAATAAAGTCTTAGAAGATATTCTGACCAAGACAATACATTTACATCACAAAGATTGGGCGAATAGACTTCTAGAGGCTTTATGGGCATACAAGACTACGCGGAGGAATACCACTGGTCATACCCCTTATGAATTGGTATATGGCAAGCAAATCCTCCTTCCCATAGAATTTCAGATTCATACCTTCCGCATAACAACAAAATTGGGTTTAAATTTGGATGAGACACAGAAACAAAGAGTTATGCAATTAAATGAATTGGGAGAAATTAGGCAAGATTCTCTTCAAAGAACTATCCTCATACAAAATCAATGTAGAAAATGGCATGATAAATACATTAAGAAGAAACATTTTCAACCAGGGGATTGGGCATTGCTATTTGATTCCAAATATAAAACTTTTAAAGGAAAACTCATGACACGATGGCTGGGACCTTATGAAGTGGAAATTGTTTTTGATAACGGATCTATTAGATTCAAGACCATAGATGATTCCCAAAATTCCTTTGTAGTAAATGGACATCAATTAAAAGTATATCACAAACCCTTGTCTAGAGATGATTATTTACAAGAAATATCTAAACAACCAGAAATAAAGATAGTAGGAGAAGAGTCTTCTCCTCTTGATGATCCTTGATCATTCTTTTTATTTTTAGAATGTTGTAAATAAAAAAATAAAAATAAACAACAAAAATAAAATATAATAAATAAAAATAATTTTTTTTTCTTTGGATATGTTAACATATTGTTTTCAACTTTACAGGATTTTTGAAGCAAGTACAGAATTGAATTTCATCACTTTTTCACAACTGGTAAGAAGGTAAGATCATTTTATTTTGCGAAAAATTTTCATCAGTAAATACTATCTTGTTTTAAAACTAATAAATTTGAGCTTGTTTGCTCCCTTTGAATTGCTCATTAAAGTATGAAAGGGGCATTTATCAGGGATAGGATTATTCTTTACCAGGCCTGATAGATTATGATGAGAAATAAACCCCCCTAAAGTTTTCTTTTGTCATTTTTCTCAGACTCTCAAAACATGAGAAAGCAATGAGCATTTACTAACTTGGGCTCATAAAATCCAAAAGTACATAATTACTATTTCACCAAAATCATTTTCTACAAAATTTATATTTTCACTCGCGTTGGATGATGTGGGATACATTAAGGTCGACCTTCTATAAAATCTCACTCCATCGACTTCAACACCTTATCTGGAGTTGAGATTAGAGATTATTTAGTACCCTAGTATCTGGATGCCTTAATGGCAGATTTCCTTGCTAACAACCATGAGAATACCTCAATGTTTCTTGGTTGATAGATCCTACAGGTGACTCGACACCAAGACCTTTATTCATACCTGTTAGGATGTACTATAGGTATCTTGAGGCCCATTGACATCAATGATGGGTCATCTCGCATTGGTTAACGACATTCATTAATGGTCGGTAATCCAATGATTTCTTATTGTGTTCGACTTCAGAACATTTATTCACACAAATAAGAATTGTACCATAGGTTAAAGCTTTGAAGCTATCGTAGAAGACATAATTTTGGTTGATTCCTTTCAGGAATAAATAGGAGACATGTTCAGGGATAGCCAACATATAATTTGTTTCAAAAAAAGAAAAACAGGATATCTTTTATATCTCAGCAAGTTATTATTGGTTCAGGTTTCTTTGCAGATCTTGGTTTATTTTCTTAGTACCATACATAATTAATCAGTCACAGTGGCTATTAGCAACACAAACTACAGTTACAACTTTGGTGTTCTCCAGATTCAGAATTGGTTCCAAAATTTATGCAGTAAGAAAACACAACATAACAGGGAGTAAGTAATCGAGCTCAGGTAAGCATAGTTTCATGTTAGTTTAATTTATTAAAATACATATTAAATAACTTGAACTATGACTGCCTCGATACTCCATGTCATTTCATCATTTCTATACTCTGTACTTAAAAGATGAGTTCGATTCAAGAATGAACCACATTATAATGGTTGAATTTGACATGACTCATGTGAAATGGTATTTTAACAAAGAAGTATGACCGTCATCATTTCTTCACATGTTATTGATCCCCACGATGCTTAAGCGTATTTCCACAATTCCTTACACGACCTATTTCATGCATAATAATCTACTCCTCTGTTGCCCTCATCTAATTCTTTTGCTTACCTTTGAACCTTCCCTGTTATACTGAGTAACATCATGGTGGAAAATCGGCATGAACCCAAGACTTATGCAGATTTGGAGACTCTACCTGAGTATGACGCCACCAAACACATCTTTCAGAAAGCAAGATGGGATCCGTTCTTCAAGAAGTTTGGCAGGTATGATGATAAGATTACACTTCAATTCACGTTGCACTTTCATGGTGGACGGGCTAAAGTGGGAGAGTTGGAATTTGAAGTCACAGAGTAGTTCTTTTCTGAAGCAATACAGCTACCCAGCACTAGTCAGAAATGGATGAAGTGACAGCCAGTAGACAACAAGCTCTGTACGTAGCTACTGCAACCCTAGTATCAAAAATTACAATGGTTAGAAGGCACCTCGAGGTCGTGGTTGGAACCAAAATGGGCTCAGTTGCTATCCATACTTCAATGCTACCTCACCTGTGAAGGTCGGTACAAGATTGCGTTTCCCTGTCATGCTTGACTCTTATTGCATTTCAAAGGTAACCATTTGGTGAACATCCCTTATTTTTTGTTTAAAAGTTTGAAGAGAATGGCAGAACAAGTTCGCAAAGAAAAAGATTTTAGGGGCAGTCTGTTTCATTTTGGTCTTGTAAAAATTTTGGTTAAGATCACATTATCTCACAAACAGGAATCTTGGAATATGTTTGTTGTAAAAACCCTAGCTTCTAACAATTCTAAAGATAAAACTAGTGAGTCAATTGCTACACAGAAGAAGTCGAGTTCTAATAAGAAAGTTGTTAAAACCCTAGCCAAAGTCTGTGATGATCCTGAGTATACACCAGATTGTACAATTGAGGCCAATAATGATAATCCTGGCACTGAACACTCGTTTGATGTCCATAGTTCTGATGGTGTGGAAACTAGCCATGAAAAAGTGGAAAATATTGTCCCTACAGATGTAAATGTTGAAACTCCGATTTCTTCTCCGACTGCTAAAAATATTATTGATGTGGAAGAACTCGAGGAATTAATTGTCAAACCTAGAAGGAACCCTAAACGTAAATGTAAAATTTCAAATATGGATAACTATGTTCCTAGTTATCTGTTACAGGAAAGAACGAAAAGTGTGACTAATCATAAAGATGCTCCAGAGTCTTCTGAGATGACATGGACTCTCTCTCAATTGATTAGAAAGGTTCATGAAGTCAATCAACAAGAGAAGGTGCCCGAAGAAAATGTGCAGGCCAAACCAATTGAGATACCGGTCAATAGCCCTGATCAAATACATGATGAGTTCACTTACAAATCCAGCCCAGTCAATACCCCTGATCAAATACATGATGAGTTCACTCACGAATCCAACCCAGTGAATACCCCTGATCAAATACATGATGAGTTCACTCATGAATTCAGCCCTCAAACACAACAAGGTTGTTGTAAGACATTCTAATCTTATTGTGAAATCTCTTCCAATAGATCTTTGTGACCAATTGTTATCAGATTGGAAAACAAGAATCACAGGTTAAAAGAAAAATTACATGAATATGCCATACTGGATCGGCATATAAAAACAAAAAATGAACTTATGAAGCTCAGGCAAGCTCACTTCTCGGCAAAGATTGAGCGATTAAAACGAAAAAATAGATCTCTTTTGTAGAAGAATAAGAGATTCCAGAGGATTTTCAGGAAGCACATCACCATAAATCAGGTTCTTAAGAAGGAAATCAGAAACATAAGGAAGCATGAGATATTGCAAATGTTGGTTACAGCTGCTGCAACACTCTGATGACTCTTAGTTTTTGACTTTTTTGTTGCCTGAGATCAGGCAAAGTCTTCAGCTTGGGGGAAATGTTAGTCTCCAATATTGACCTTATTTTTGCCTATCTTATGTCAGATATACCCCCATTACATATCTAGTATCATTCCTTTCTGGCCTTACCTTGATACATTTCACATCATTTTTCCCTAAATGGAGCTATTCAAGGTATTCATATGATTTAAGTTATTTTTAATGTATTTGGATACTTTAAACTGATATTGATACTAACATTGCATGAGTTAGGTACTTGTCTCGTTGAAACAGATTTATCAATACCAAGTACCGACTTGCACTCAGTGGAGATGTCAAAGATTCGCAAGACATTGCCAGATTGGAATGACAGTCCCGATTCCTAGGATTGATCGAGTTATAATTCAGATTTTAAATATTGAATTTAATCTTTGAAGAACAGAATGTGATGACTTAAAGCGGGATTATAGAACCATTTTTTTATGATGCTTATCTCTATTTTATAGCTCACACTTCTTGACACTTCGTGTCATGAAGCTGTGAACTCAATTTTAACAAACTTTGAGTCATTTTTGGATCTAAGATTTGCTTAATTAAATGTACCTATGTTCAAGACTATTTTTAAGGATTCACGATTGTAGATGTGGGAGGATCTATATAAACTCGGATCTCTCTCAAGAATGGTTATGTGATATTATGTGATGCTATGCAATATTGCTGATATACAATTTCTGAACTGTGCGTTATATCATATTTGTTGTTGAATGACTTGAGTTAATTTTTGAATTGTGGAGTATGAGGAATGATACAGTTATGCATGGAGTAATTTGAGTTAGCTCTGGTTTCGTTTTAAAGCAATTGCACCTCTTGGTTGGGCCTGCCAACAAGTTCAATTCGTTTTCTCTTTTCTATAGCATCGTTAGTTCATTTCTAGATTTGGAATCTATTTATGAATTATTTTAACTAGAAAATGCTCTGCTAAAATTTAATCATTTTCGTTTAGTTTATTCTCTGTTTTGATATTATCTCGTAGATCATTGAATGTTAGAATGAGTTACTTGCCAGTGTGGAATTTGATGAATGAACCAACTATCGATTGAGCTCTCTCTTAAATTAGTTTAGATTTGTTATGTTTTCAAGTTTCCAGTTTAATCATAATTTGAAGATAGTTTGAACTTTGATTTACTGTGTTTTTGTTAGGGTAGTTCGCTTATGGTTTGGTTAAAGGAAGCTTTCGATATTTGTAGGGTAAAGGAGGACGTTGATTAGTTTCACTCTTTTTAGATTTAGAATTACTTGGTATTTAGATTAAATAGAGGGTTTTTAGAAAAATGCTCTTTCTTGTATGGTTAAGGTAGATGTTTTGATAATTAGGTGTTTAGTTAATGGTAGATAGCATTGAATGATTTCTTTGGATTAGGAATAGAAATGCATTAGATTAACTTAGAATTATTTCCATTTAATTGATTAGACAAGGTATGATCAATTTTAAGATAATCATTAGGATTCAATTCATAAGAGTAAGTTTATGTTTTCTTCTCAGAATAACATTTAGGTAGAACTTAGAATCTTACTAGCACATATAGTGTAGCAGCTCTAAGTTTACTTACCCTGGTTTGACAATTTAGTGATTTTAGGTAATTAAAAATCTTTAATACCACAGCTTGACAGAGATCTCTGTGTCAACCAACAATGTTGTCTGTCATACAACATAAATCCCTTCAAGGATGAGGTAATGTGTGATGTTTCCCCATTGGAAGTATGTGATGCTCTATTAGGCCAACCATATAAGTGGAAGTGTCAGGCCATCTATGAGTCTCGACCCTGTATTGTCATTGTTACTTTGGGGGCTCATCTCTATAGGGTACCAGAGGTAGTTCCGACTACTATCTTGACAAAAACGTTCTGCAAAATAGTCTCTCATACGACAAAGTTTAACTTCTTCACAATCAAGTCAAAAGGTTTACAGAAGGACACTGTGACCACTGCATCCTTGGCCCAATACCTTTCTATCCAGCAGAAGCATATCAACAAGATTGTAGAAGAGGACATTCTTTCTTCACCTACAGGGGTGCCCATGCACTTCCTAGTCAAGCCAAGCTATAACATAGACCTTCATAGCTCTATTGGCCACAACTCTTTTCAAGCATACTTGGGGTTCCAACCATTATCCCCCATTGATATAGCTCTTCATGTTGCATCTTCACTGACATATTCCTCCCACACTCATATAGATCATGCAACTAGATTGGTTGAATGGATCCAACCCCTCCAGCAATAGGTTCATGACAACTTTCAACAAGTTGTGCAGGACAACTTCTTCAACAAGGCAAGTAACTCACCAAGGTTCAAATTCAGCGAAAGCTTCCCCATCTCCCATAGGAACTTGATACAATGGGGAGAATTGCTTCCTAAAGGGGGAGGAATGATCTAGGTGGATATCGGTGGCCACCTGTAAGTTTTAAACCTATGAAGTAAAGCAATGCATATAGATTCTTAAGCAAAACATAATTTAATCAATGGCTCATTCACATAGTACACAGAGATTTATACCGGAAACCCTCAACCAAGAAAACCTTTCTTATATTCATTATATCGAATTTCACCATTCAC
>ML793882.1:263263-281762 GCA_009831015.1 Picea engelmannii | reverse complement strand
TTCTCACGTCTCTGGTTTCCTCCATCGTCCACCTTCCACCATGTGTCCTCCACTCAGCGCCATCCTGGCCCATCTCTTTCTCCTTTCCTCACTCCCACCTGTCACCTCTTGCCATGTGTTCCTCCCCACATTCTTCCCTCAGTTGCCACTTCCCCCATGTCATATTCCTTTTCCCTTTTGTCCCTGTCATCCTCCAACTCATCCTCCTCACCAAGGTCTCGTCCACGTCCATCTACTGGGTCTCCTTGTAGTAGTCCAGCAAAGGAGCAGCACCAAAGAAAGGCTGCCACGTTGTCCGAGTGCAGAGTTGATCGGGGTTGTTCTCAATCCCAAGGAAGAAGTTATTGAGGTGGTTGGTGGTGGTTAGACATCGTCTCCACCATAAATGGAAAGCCCAGAAAAGGACCCGAGATAGGTCAATTCTTTTGTGGGGTGCCAGGAGTCGGAATGCATCTGACATAAGCGCATGACCATCCAGAGACTACAGGTGCAGTCTACTAGTAAACATGCAGACGTAATGTTTTTTAATGATAAGTCTCGGTTTTGTTGTTGTTATTGGCTTTGGGTATATGTAGGCAATTTTTCCATTTTGTAAAGGATCGATGGTAGAGTGAAGCTCCTAATTGTAAAACTTTAACTAAGCCTCTGGTTCTCTGGATATAGTCTGACATTTTGAGACTTCTTGTTTAATGGTGGCCAGCCTCCTCCTTTCCTTTTTCCTCTAAATCTTAAGGCCCGGGCATGGATGATCCAGTTGGGTGTTGTGATAGCTATATGATGCATGTTTGATTGTATTATTTCTGCAACATTTTAAGTTTACTCTGAAGTTTCTTGGGTCTGAGAGGATCTCATATCTGAGACTTTTCTCCCTCTAAGGACTGTTGGAAGACTGGATGTCTAGAGCAGACTTTATTTCCCCTTTCTTTCCCTCCACCTGCTCACCACTATGAAAAAATCATTGGCTTAAGTTAGATCAAGACCTCACATGTCTTTGTTGTTACAACCTAGTTTTCTGAGTTAAACAATATTGTTCTGATTTTACTTCCATTCGATCACCTTTTTTAAACAAATCGTGACATAAACTGATGGGCCTCAGGCTTACTCCTGCTGCAATCCAGGAGTGACTTATGATGCTAACATTTCTGGTGTCGTTGTCGGGGACGAAGTTGAAAATTTTCCCTGGGAGAGAACGACATCGAGCCTCTCATTCTGAAGGTGCATCAGGCATCAGAGCCCTACGAGATTACTACTGTGCGCCTGGCGACTCCATTGGGATGACTCCACTATGGAGAACCTGTTGTTTTAGTTGTGGCTTCCAGAGGTAGACACATGTGGTCCCATCCACAGCTGCCTCTAGCTATGCCTGAAGCTGATCCAGAGGTGATTATCAAAAAAGGAAAGGCCTCTAAAGGAGAAACTTCCACTACTGAACCAAGTAATTTTCCATATCCTTCTGTAGAAACTCCATTTTCTTCTTCTCAGCTTCCTAGCAGACCTTTTTATGAAGTTTCCCATTTCCTAAATTTCGGAAGTGTTCCTGCTAAGTTTTCCCCTCCTAGTATGGGATTGGAGGGAGAAAGCCTTATCACTCCCCTCTCCTCTGAAGCTATGCCTGGGCGTAAACCCAGGACCACAGAATATTTACACACTCATAGATTTACCACCTCTCATCTTATTATTGTTGTTGCTACTACACAGGGAGAAGCATCTACTGACACAATCCCCTTAGCCTTCTCTCTGAATCCCCCATCATCCCCCCTTCCACCTGGAGGCTCATTTCCAGTATCCCTTGTTTGAACTCCTTCTCCTCCGAGTTCTCCTCCACCTAATATTCCTATGGCAGGAGAAAATCCCCCCATGACCAGGATGGAGGCTATAATAGCTACAAGGTATGCTCCCCTTTTGTTACCTCAGCCTCTCAATGCTCTTCCAGTAGATGGCTACCTTAAGCAACTACCCAAGTTTACAGGTGAAGGGGACATAGCTGCAGAAGAACACCTTGAAGCCTTTTACAGTTTTATAGATGATCATGTTATCACACATGCAAACGTATGGATGAGGATTTTCATCCATAGCCTTGAAGGTGAGGCTAGAAAGTGGTTTAGGGCCTTGCCTCCTAGATCTATCGATGGGATTGAGGCTTTGGATAATGCCTTTTTGAGACAGTGGAGAGACAAAAAAGACTTCATGTATTACATGACAGAGTTTGGGTCTTTGAAGAGAAAGGAAGGAGAGTCTGTCTCTGACTTCTACAAGAGATTCAATAAAATGTACAATAATATCCCTGCTAAGATAAATCCCTCAGAAGCCTCTACTAAAATCACTTATGATAGCACTTTTGATCCTGATTTATTCCTCTTGTTGAGGGAAATGAGAGCCACTACTCTGGATCACATGCAGGATGCATCCATGGAAGTAGAATCTAACATATTGGTTGTTGACCGACTCAGGAATAAGGCTGATAGAGACATATCCAGGAATAGACCTGAAAGCTCCCCATCCAATTCTTCTCCCCTTCCCCTTCAGACGGACAAGGTAACTAAAGTGCTAAAATCGCTTTTGGCTAGAATGGAAAGGTGGGAGTTAGAAGGGAAGCCCATGTACAAAAATCCCCAAAATAATGATAGCAGAGGATTCAGGAGGCCTAGTAACAATATTCCACATGCTTTGCCAAGAGAACAAAGGAGCAAAGACATAGATGATTAGAGGATTCAAAACCCTCTCCAAAATAACCTAGTTGCTCATGAGGAAGGAGAGGAGATAGAAGAGCTCGACCCTGAAATTCACTGTATTGAAGACACTTCCCCTTTTCCCCATTTGACTCAATCTACATATGAAGAATCTCTTATGAGCATTCAAATCAATGAGTTGGGTAAAGGGGAGAAGGCCAACAACACTCCTAATAGATACCATCTCAGTTCAAAGAAGAAAGAAGGGAATTTTGATAGCCATGATCAACCCCTCATAGCGGAAAGGCCTACCAAACCTGCAACAATCACTACTAAAGAAAAGAAAACTCAGAATACTTCGCAAACAGCCAAGGAACCTGTCTCTGAGGTAAGGGAAGCTCTTAAGCCTATTTCCTCCTTTAGTTTTGAGCATGAAATTCAAAATATTATAATTCCTATACCCCTCTCAAAACTAGTTAAAAATGAAGATTTCAAAAGGTCCCTCTCCAAACTGCTACAATCTGAGTCCCCCTAGCCTTCCATAGACTTAGTAAATCTTCAAGATGAAAAGCCAACAATCATCCTAGGTCCCATGATAGAAGACAGATATGAGTCATCCCCTCCCTTCTACACATCCCTGAACATACATGATAAGGTGTTGCATAATTGCCTCATGGATTAAGGAGCTTCCCACAACCTTATGCCCAAAACAGTCATGGAAGAATTGGGACTGGAAGTGAAAAAGGCTTATCATGATTTGTACTCTTTTGATTCAAGGAGGGTGCAATGCCTTGGAGTCATCAAAGACTTGGTGGTCTCTTTATTTCAGCTGCCAATGAAGAGTGTAGTCATGGACATTGTAGTAGCTGATGTTCCCCCCCAGGTTCGGCATGTTGTTGTCAAGATCTTGGATTAAAAAACTTGGAGGGAAATTATATATGGATCTCACATATTCCACCATTCCAGTCTTTGGAGGGGAACACAGAAGGTTGTATAGAGAAGCTCAGTTGGCCTACATTGTTAGTGATGAAGCAAACCCCACCAATCATCCTATCTTTGCACTTGACACTGATTTGGGGTCTAGTTTATTACAGCTCACTGATACTCCTAAAGCCCCTTTTCAAATCAGAAAACAACCCATATTTAATCATGCGATACCTCCTCCAACCACCTCTATTTGGAAGATGTTCTTCGACGGAGCTTCTTCTAGAGAAGGCGCTGGTGCCAGAGTGGTTTTTGTGTCACCTTGTCAGGAAACCATATCCCTTTCATACAAGATAGAATTTGAAACTACCAATAATGTGGCAGAATATGAAGCTCTTGTTCTGGGTTTGAGGGCTACAAAAGAAATGGGGATTGATGAGGTAGTAGTGTTCAGAGATGCTGAGTTGACTATCCAGTAAGTCATAAATGCTTATCGGGCTAAGCATCCTCGGCTCGGGAGTTACAAAGATGAGGTGTGGGATTTGATTGATAATTTCTTCTCAACTTTCAACATTTCTTTTATTCTAAGAGAGGAAAATACTTTGGTCGATTCCTTAGCTGTCTCATCTAGTTTGTTCAGGATCCCTCTGCCACCTAAGATCAAATATGAGGTTGAGATAAGATATAAGCCATCTATACCAGGCAATATCAAGCATTGGAAGGTATTTGAGGATGATATTGAAATCAAAAAATTTCTTCAGTCTGTCGATGAATTTTCTGCATTACACATTGATTAGGATCCTGATCTCGAAATTCACCCTCACCCTGATGTATTTTTAAATAAAATTGCTAATCACCATATTATTCATCTACCTAGCAATCACATTCCAAAGGGACTAGTCCCTTTAGAAAGACTATTAGATGGTAATGATGTGGCAGTAAAGGGTAGGGTTTCAAATGAAGATGTTGATACAGCGGAGTGCAACATCGACACACAGGAGGAGCCTAAGTTTGTCAAGTTGTCAAGCAGTTTGACCAAAGAGTAGAGGGAAGAATATACTGAGTTATTTAAAGAATTTGCTGATGTGTTTGCATGGACCTATGAAGACCTCAAGATGTATGACACATCTGTCATTGAACACAAAATCCCACTGAAGGAAGAGGCTAAGACATTTAGGCAGAAGCTAAGACAGATAAATCCCATGTTGTTGCCTGTCATGGAGAGAGAAGTGAAGAAGTTGCTAGATTCCCAAATCATTGTCCCCTTGAGATATTCTGAGTGGGTGGCCAATTTGGTCTCGCTGAGGAAGAAAAGTGGAGAAATTAGGCTCTGTGTTGATTTTAGAAACCTGAACATGAGCTCAAAGAAGGACAACTATCCCTTGCCCAACATGGAACACATATTGCAGAGGGTAACTGGTGCATCTAGGATAACCATGATTGATGGTTTTTCTGGCTATAATCAGATATCAGTCATGCCTAAGGACAGAAAAAAAACAACCTTCACCACTCCTTAGAGCACATTCATGTATGTCAAAATTCCTTTTGGATTAATGAATGCAGGAGCAACATTTCAGCGAGCCATGGACATAGCCTTCATTGGGGAGAAAGATCAATTTGTGGTGATCTATCTGGATGACATCATCGTCTTCTCCAGGTCTGATAAAGAGCACTGTTGTCACTTCAGGAAATTTTTCTTGAAATGCCGGAGGTTTGGCCTTTCCTTAAATCCCAAGAAATCTTTGTTTGCTATGAAGGAGGGGAAGCTGTTAGGCCATATAGTATCAACAAAGGGAGTGAGAATTGATCCTAGCAGGGTAGAGGAAATTCATACCCTGTCACTTCCTAGGTCTAGAAAGGAAGTCCAAGCTCTTTTAGGGAAGATTAACTTTTTGAGAAGGTTCATCTCAAATTTTGTTGAGTTGGTGAAACACATCACAACCATGCTCAGAAAGGGAAATGAAGTAAAATGGACTGCTGAACCCAGAGAATCTTTTGTCCAAATAAAAAAGGCATTGGCTGAGGCACCTATGCTGATCAGTCCTAATTATTCCAAGGATTTCCTAGTTTTTTCTTTTGCTTCTTTTGAGACAGTAGTAGCGATCTTATTGCAGAAAAATGAGGAAGGGCGAGAGAAGCCCATTTCCTTCTTCAGTAAGGCATTAAGAGATGCAGAAATCAGGTATGAAATCATGGAGAAACAAGCCTATGCCTTGGTGAAATCTCTCAAAACTTTCAGAGTCTATGTCTTGCACTCAAGAGTGACCACATACGTTCCTTCATCCTCTATGAAAGACATCCTTATACAGCCTGACATAGATGGGAGAAGAGATAAATGGATTGCCAAGATCCTGGAGTTTGACCTGGAGATAAAGGACACCAAATTGGTTAAAGGGCAAGGTTTAGCCAAGCTACTGGATGAATCCAATTGCAAGGCCTTGGGGGTTAGCTTCATCAATGCTTGCTTCGAAAATCAGCACGCTGAGTTGTCCAACAAAAGCTCTCAGGGTGGCTTATCACTAGCAAAATGCACCTGGTACAGAGACATTTTGTACTTTTTGCAAGAGTTGAAGCCTCCTGACGGAATGGGAAAAAGCAAGGAAAGAGATTTAAAGCTCAAGGCGGTCAGATATTTCCTTATTGACCAAGTCTTGTACTGGAGAGACCCTCTAGGGGTGTTACTGAGGTGTCTGAACCCACAGGAAGCCCAGAACGTTATGTTTGATTTCCATAGCGGCCTTTGTGGAGGTCATCATTTCTGGAAGACCACGGCTCACAAAATTCTCAGGGCTGGGTACTACTAGCTCACCTTATTCACTGATGTTAGTAGAGAAGTCAGAGCTTGCATCAAATGCCAAAGGTTCTCAGGAAAGAAACAACTTAAATCTTTGCCACTAAAGCCTGTAGTAGCTTCAACACCCTTTCAACAGTGGGGTTTGGACTTCATTGGATAAATTCATCCTCCTTCAAGTGGCCAACACAGATGGATCCTGACTGCAACAGACTATTTCACCAAGTGGATAGAAGCTGCCCCCACCAAGAGTGCTTCACACAAGGTAATTATCATCTTCCTGGAGGATATCATAGCCATATTTGGTTGTCCTAGTAGAATTGTCACTGATAATGATGCTTCTTTCAAGTCTGAGCCTCTGGTTAAGTTCTGTGAGCAATTTGAGATTTCACTAATTCACTCCACTTCCTATTATCCTCAAGGACATGGAATAGCAGAATCTTCCAATAAAAGTCTAATCAAACTCATTAAAAGATTATTGGAAGACAATAAGAGGGCCTGGGATTCGAAGCTCAAATTCTCTCTATGGGTCGATCGAGTGACAACAAAGAAATCCATGGGCACCTCACCTTTTCAACTTGTTTATGGGACGGAGGCTGTGTTTCCCACTCAACTAGCTTTACCTGTAGTGAAATTCTTTCAAGATCATGAAGGAGAGATAGGCCATATGGTCAGAAAGATTCATCAAGTGGTGGAAGTGCAATAGATCAGGGAGTAGGTAATGGACATAGCTCATAGTCATCAGCAGAAGATCAAACAAGTCTTTGATAGGAAGGTCGGGAAGAAGGAATTTGAGCTAGGTGATTTGGTGCTTAAGTGGGATGCACCCAAGAAGGATAGGGGAAAACACAACAAGTTTGATGCCCTCTAGATCGGGCCCTTCAAAATATCTGAAGTCTTCTCAAATAACACGTACAGGTTGCAGGATTTGGAGGGGGAAGAATTTTTTAACGGCCCAGTAAATGGGCATTTCCTAAAGAAATGTTTTGTTTGAGCCTTAGACAACTCCTCTGTTTTTGTGAATATTGTTCTTTTGTTTATTTTCGGCTTAATAAATGACTCCATAGCCCAACAGCAAGGCACTGGAACTACAGAAAGAGTTCTTAGAGCATCAAAGGGATGACTCTATCCCCCATGGAGCCTAATGTTATCACCAATTCTTGTAAAGGGGGTGTTTTCCTAAAATATAGGCCCCTTTGGGTGAAAAAATGCGAAGAAGTGGGGTAAAAACCCCCTTACCCTAGGTTGGGGTGAAAATGCACATTCGGTTAAGTGGAAGGAAGATCTAGGCACGTAGATTCTGGGCGGCCAGAATCTGCGTGCCCAGATCTACGGTCGAGGTTGGATTCCGGAGCCTCCTCGCCACTCTACCTTTAAAGCGAGGGGGGGGGGGTCCGGAATTAGATGCGCATATTTCAATGGCCTATATTGGTGCACCCAAATCTACAGCTAGGGTTCCATTCTGGACATCCTCCATCGTTATTTGGGAGCCCAGATCTATGGTCAAGGTTGGATTATGGACCCCCTTTGCCTATCTACCTTTAATAAGGGGGGGGGGGTCCGAAATTGGTGGCTCAAAGCGCCCCACCCCCCTTTTCACATCTCCAGTTTCCTCCATCGTCCATCTTTCGCCATGTGTCTTCCACTCAGCGCCATCCTGGCCCATCTCTTTCCCCTTTCCTCACTCCCACCTGTCACCTCCTGCCAGGTGTTCCTCCCTGCATTCTTCCCTTGGTTACCACTTCCCCCATCATAGGTAACAAAATGGGGTTGATCTGTCTAAGATTTTTCCTAAAAGGTTTGACCCCAGGCTTCAAAGGTATCTTGTGATCAATTATGGAAGTATCATATGTTCTTAACTCATCATAAGACCAGGCGAAAACATCCTTATACTGTTTGAGTAGGTCTTTATACTTACTTTTCATTTCGGGAGGAAGGAACTTGGATATCTTTACTATCCTGGATTCTTTTTCAGTTCCCAAATCACAGTCCTCCACTTCTTCTGGTTGGGGTTGTAAAGTGGATTTTACAGGTACGTCATTCTAATCAAAAAGTCTTTCTAAAGGAATCAATCCTTTCAGAATTTGGTTGTTTTTAAGGACCAACATACGATGATCCACATTTTTTTCTCGGAAGGCTTCAGGATCTTCCCCTTCTTGCATGATCCATATCGGGTCATTTTGATTTTCTTGGTCTGCATGAGTTTTGGAGAATTCACCCACTTCTGCAAGAAATTTCTTAATTTGTTCATCATCCTCAAAGACCTGCCAGTGTCAGATATTGTCTGGTATAGAGGGTTTGTATCTGATTTCAATGTGATACTTCAATTTGAAAGTCATGGGAGGAGAGAAGGTTGAGGCTTCTTTTGCCAATGCATCAACATGTAAATTCTCTACGCGAGGGATAAAGTGGACATTTACGGATGAGAAAAAGTTTTCCATGAGATCCCAAGCACAATTTTTGTATGTTCTTAATATGGGATGCTTGGGTAGGCACTGTCGGTTTATTTGTTTGACTATTAACTCCGCATCACCATATACCTCTAATTTATTTATATTTAGCTTCTTGGAAGCCTCTAATCCTAAGACCAACGCTTCATATTTGCATATGTTGTTAGTGTAATATATATCCCACTGCAGTCGGTATGAAAAAGGAACAACGAACTTACCTCTGGGAGACACTAAAAGCATTCTTGCACCCGCCCCTTCAAAAGATGAAGCACCGTCAAAATACATTTTCCAAACACCAATGTTACATAGATCCTCTATCATGTAACTTGACTCCTCTTGCTCTATATTGTTTTCCTCTGGACAACCATCTAAGCCATCATCAAAAGACAAGATACAATTCCCCAGATCTTGGTCCACAATGTAAATAGGGAAATTGTTTGGGTTTTGAGGGTCACTCACGGTATATGCTAATCTTGATTCTCTGTACCACTAAGTGAACTGACCACCGAACACAGGAATTGTGGCAAATTTCATGTCCAATTGAAGAGAACCCCCCAACTTGGCTCCTCATGAACTAGATAATAGCAAGCCATACTTAGGGGGAATATCTACGATAACCACATCCATCAGGATACTCTTAATCAGGACCTGCGCCAGGGTAACTACCAGATCTTTTATCATTCCCATACACTTAACCCTTCTTGAGTCAAAAGAGTACAGATCTCCATAAGGTCTGGTGATCTGGAGACCCAACTTGTCCATAATAATCTTAGGCATAACGTTATGGGAGGCTCCGGAGTCTAACATGCAATTATGTAGCAATTAATCATACACATTCAAAGTGATATAAAAGGGAGCAATGGTGTCTTTGGCCCCTTCAAAATGGGGACTAAAGGTGATGTTAGGTTTTTCATCTTCCAGGTTTAAAACATCAGACGGGCTTTCTAGCTCAGAGACACCCGTCGCTTTGGTAATTTGCTTCCGATAAACGAGGTTTTTTGCTAATTCTACCAAAAGGATTGGTATCTTAATTTTATTTATCTCATTTTCAAAACTGAAATCTCCACTCACCTTGTCTGTTTCTTTGGTTAAGACTTCTGAATCCTTCCTTCCTGACTTATTTGTCTGGGCCGCTTTATCACTCATGGTCCTGGTTGAAGACATAACTTTATTTGTTGTTTCGGTTCCTTGTGCTTGGGTTTCAACTTTTTCCCCTTCGGACTCTTGTGTGCTTACTACTTTAGTTTTTTTGTTGGGTAATAAGGTCTCTTCCGAAGGAGGCTCATAAACTTGACCTCTTTGGAGGATTTTCTTGGGTTGAGTAGTTGAGGTGGGCTTACTCTTAGATCTTAAGTTGTACTTTGGTTGAAACTCAGCCATTATCATCTCAGTTTCTGGTTGAGACTCACAAAGATCAGTGTGATCACCTTCTTCACCCTTATTCGACGGTCATGGCGTGTTTAGAGATTTTTCATAGTCTTCTCGAGTCAGATATGGTTGAGTGAAGTCATCACCAAAGTTCATGACATCATTATCCAAATCTCTGAAGTCTTGAAAATCGTTCACTCCTATAAAATTTTCATTCTTTAAGGGGGCTTGTATTTTTTGATCTTCATTTTTTATTTGTCTTTGTTGGTTCATGGGATTGGGGTTCCTCTTGAAATCCTTTTTGGGGAAAGAGTCAGCTTTGGCCTGTTCGAGCTCCATTCTAGATATTTTATTTGACAGTTCTTTAATTACTCTGGCCATATCATCTACCCTATCATCTGTCGATCTATTAGACCCTAACAGACCTGCTTGTTCTCTAAAGTGTATGGTCTCTCGGTTTCCTGTTTCTACTTTAGCTTTAAGCTTACCCGAAGCCATCATATTAGACTCTATTTCTACCGCATCGTCCTGCATTCGGTTTAGGGTGGCTCCCCTTCTTTCTCGCAAAAGGAGTGCAAAATCCAGTTCGAAAGCTTCGGCGAAAGTTACTTTAGCCGCGGGTTGGGACGGTTTAACCTCGGATAGGATCTTTTTATACAGTTTGTTGAATCTTTGGATAAATTCCATGAGTGTTTCTGAATTCTTTTTTCTCAAAGATCCAAATTCGGTTAAATAATATAGATGGTTTTTTCTCTCGCCCCATTGTCTGACGAAAGCATCTTCCAAAGCGTCATAAGACAAGATAGATGCTGCAGGTAGGCTCCAAAACCAAGTTTGGACCTGGCCTTCGAAGGTTTGGACAAGAAGTCTCAAATATATGTCCTCATGTTCGATACCCAGGATATCGGAGAATTGATCGAAGAAATTAATATGTTCGGTTGCGGTCAGATCCCCTTCCCCGGTGAACTTCGGTAAATTTTTTATGTAATTTTTGGGAAGGTCGTGTAGAGGGATGGACAATACTAAGGGAGCATATCTGGCTGCAACTTTCACAAAAAATCTGGGAGGGGGGGCAGGCCCTTGGCCTCCAGCTCCTCCTAGAGGGGCTCCTCCCCCTCCTCCTTCGATAAACCCTCCACCTCCTCCTACAAACCCTCCACCGCCTCCTCCGGCAGCTGCCATCGTTATTTGTGGAAATTTATAAAGGGGGTTTTGGAAAATTAAAAGTGACTCTTTGTTTTCTTTGCGAAGAGGAAAATCCAAAGAGGAAAGATAAGGAACGCGAGGACTCAGTTCCTTGGATTTGCAAGAGACGAAATCAGGAGAACCGATGGGTGTGGAAACCGAGTGTGTAACACACTCTTTAGAATTTGGTGAAGTCGGGAAATTCAAATGAAGGAAATATGGTATGTCAAAAGCCAACAAACTTTCAAGAGGGCCCTTTCCTTTGTGTACTAAGGGGATTGTCGGATGAATCTCACTCCTAACTTCAGAGCAGTTTGGCGTTGAAACTTTAGTATCAAAGAGAGGACTGAGTGAAGTTGAGAGTTCAGAAGAACTCTTAGTCTTCAGTGGTGAGGTTTTAAGTTTCTAAACTGCAGCGGTTGGCTTAAGAGAGCCTCTCGCCTTTAGAATTTTTTCAGGATCAGTAACGGGTGTAATCTGCTTACCATCCGGGTTTTGTCTAGTATTCCTTCAACCGGATGCCAATTTATATTTGTGGAGTCACCAAGTGAAAGATTAGAAACCTTTAAAAGGTGTGTACTCTTTGTTCACTATCAAAGGGTAACACTTTCAATGAAAAAAAAATGTCGTTTTCCCAGGGAAAAAGATTTTGTAACTTCGGTCCCCGGCAACAGCGCCAGAAAGATGTTGTTCCAGAGTCTGTACTTAAGGCTTAGAAGTACAGTGTCTAGGCATCCAAAAGTGGGTAAAAGGTGTAGAAGAGAGAAACGTCAACCTTCGGCAAAGGAAATTAGGGAAGATTTCGACATTGGCGTTGTCTAGCTTCCAACTGTTCATGGAAAGTTATATCTTGTTCAATGGTTGTCCATGAATGTTCAAGTTCTACTGGGTTAGTAGCTGTTTTAAGAATAATATTGAAAAGGTTTAAGGCGATGTACGTTTGGTTTGATAATCCGGGTTCAATGTTGGGCTATGTTGGTACAGGGATAGTCATGGAGGAATAGTAAAAGTAGGAAAAATTTCAGAGAGAGATTAAGTGTTGTCTCAATTTGGTCGTATAAAAGAGAATTTACGTTTCGGAAAAGAAACGGAGTGAAAATCAAAGGCTCTTTCCCGTATCTGAATTATATCTTAAATAAATGCATGAGGTGGGGGAAAAACATTTAGCTGTCTATGATGTAAGGCTCCTATCAAGGGAGAATCTCACGTATAAACAGAAGAGGAAAACTTGTAAAGAAATAACCCAATGTATGCAGAGAATATGTGTAGAATTCTGAAAGTGTGGAATGGTCTTACACCCGCTGATAGCTGGTACAGAGGAAAAGCAGTAAACAATTATAGAAAACCAAAATTCATTCGCTATAGTAGTGGTCGTACTAAATCATAACGAAACATCCATCAGTTAAGAATATGAAATGAAATGAATTAAGAGATGCAAGAAAACAAACTCATAACACAGTCTTGACGGAATTGAGAATCTTCAATTTTTTTTTGTATTAACTCTCAAAATGTAAAAAACTCTGTTACAATCAACACAAAAAGGTCCAGCCTGGTGTATTTCTTTCTGTGGTATATTTATACAATTTTACAAATAGGATAGAATCTCAATAGTCACAAAATTTAGGTTATGACAGGGAGGAGAGCAATCGTTCCATTTCTTCTTCTCTGTCTTCACTTGGTTCCTGACGTTTTTCCTCGCGCGGGCTCGGTATAGGCGACACATCTTTCAACCAGCTGAGATATTAGCCGCGACAGTTCTGCTTGACAGCTGGCTTCAAAGAAGTAACATTCTCGGGCTAACTGTTGTAGCCTGTCTCCCATCTGTCCATCTATGATGTCGATGACACATAATTGCGCGCTAGGTCTAATCATGCATTTGTCTATTTGGACTATATCCACCATAGTCATCTGGGAAATATTGGCCGAATCTCTTTCCTCCTTTTCCTTTAGATCAAGTGAGATTTTTTCCACATTCATCTGCATCAACGTATCGGCATTACCTTCACTGTCAATGCCTAGCAGATCATCGTCTATAGAACTGAAGGCCTCTTCTAAGGAATTGGTTATCTTTTTGGCTTGCTGCTTGCCTTCGGCAATGTTATGCTCCCATTCTTTTAATAGAATGTTCCCTCTGGTTTGCTCTGAAATGGTGAACCTGGGAGTACTTTTCAAAACCCTATTGTTTGTGGCTATCACAGGCTCTTGGAAGGTGACTCGAGCTGCTCCGGCTTCCCTTTCTCTGGAAGATAAGTTCTCTGAAACCTAGTTGACTAACAAACAGTTATCTCAGATCGCTTCTACCTCAGCGAGAAAATTTCGTTGTGCCGCAGAGACTCTATTCTAAATCTCGATCACCTGGTATTTGAACATCCTGATGTTTATCATTCTGTTCTCGACGATCTCCACCCTAGCCTGTAGTTGTTCGATCAAATCCCTTTGTTGGCTCGCTTGCATCTGACCATCCCGGACCAGTAGTTGTGCTTGCTCGAGCTTAATTTTGAGCATCTCTATCTCATTTTTATCGGCCAACCTGGCCTACTCTATTCCTACGCTCGCCTGGTCTTTAACAGTCTCTGTTGTTGTGGCCAGTCTGGCTTCAAGGGTCCCAATGAGGCGATTTTTTCTTTTAAGTTGGTTTTTTAAGAGCCCGACTGAAAATTGATTCGCCGAGGCATATGCTCCTAGTGTCCCTACTATTTCAGTGATGAATTGCTCATTCTTCTTGTCCTTTCCATCAGTTATAATTTTATATTTCTTGGCAGTTGACTCTCCTTCTTGATAGAATTCCCTTTTTACTACTGCCTTTCTCTTCTTATCGAAGAAAAGCTCATTTGGAGGGAGTTCTTTTACCCTTATGGGCCTCAACTTTTCATTGAATATACATCCTGCATCGATATTTCCCTGCGTCGACTGTAAGGGGGTAACTGATGTGATAGGTTCTCTGATCTGCTTCGCTGATTTTCCCGGAGTAGCGACCAGACTCTACTTCTTCGGCGGGTCTGGAGTCTTTATCTCTGCTTATAGACTCTTCATTTGTTCCCCCTCGTCCTGGTGTTTTCCTTGATCGGGAGTCGCATCTTTAGAGCCTTCGGAATCTTTCCATTTCGCCTCCGACGTACTCGGACCCTCACCTCGCAACACTGCGGGAAGACAACTACGTCGATGTTCCTAGAAATTTTGAACATCGACTCTTTCCTCGGGTGCTAAAGTTTGTATCCGAGCTAGAATCTCGGCATAGGACCTTGCGCCTCGAAAAATGTCATCCGAGGGTTAATTCTCGTGCTCAAATCTCTTGAGCCCACAACTGGCTAAATGATTGCTCATGACCCTCTGCAGATCGTGTTTCTTGTATTCAATGGAGACCAAATTTAGGTCTTCCAGGGCTGCTGCCTTGGCTTTGGCATGCTTGAAATCTAATAAAGAATAAGAATTCAAATGAACAGGAAAAGGTGGCCATACCTTCTTTGAATACCCCTTAAGCTCTTTTCTTATACCATTGATTACTGTCTGTCGGGCAACCTCGTGACAAGCCAGCTTGTCGGGAATGAACAATGGCAGTGCATGCGGGGGAACAGAAGCCCCGAAAACTCTAAGGTACAAAAATTCTGCTTCCACATACCAGTCTTCTATGCTGCTCAGATTCATTACTATGTTGTCCGAGATCCAGGGTGGCAGGTGACCAAAAATGGTGACATGCAGGGGCACCATCACCTAGTTAAAGATTTCATACACAAAATTTTACGCTTTGTTTTCCCATAATTTTGCATGATATACATGTATGGGTTCGTCTTCCGCCAGAGTCCAACTCCAGCTCATTAATGGAAATGGTGTCATAGATCAAATTGCATCCATAATGTATGCAGACATGAAGAATGAAGATGCCTTCCCATTCTCTTTCTGCGCTCGATACTCTATGACCCGACTGGTCAAGCTATCGGAAAGCATCTTTGCCTAGTCAAAGGAATTGCCTTCGGCGACCCGAAACATTAGAGGCACCCACGGAAGGAAAAAATGTGAGGTGTCCTCTTTCCCATATAACCTGCATGTCATCATGGCTACATATTTGTACTACGGTTCTAAAGAAGCGACTGAATATATGCCGTGGGTATTATCTCTGAACTTTGTGATGTTTGAAACCCAATCCTTTATTAAACTAGACATGGTTTTATCATACTTTACACATTCCTTTTGCTTGAACTCGTCCAAGAATTCAGCGCCATATGTGTGGTCAGACGTCATGGGCAGCTTATACATGGTTTGCAGATGTTCCGGCCTGAAAGTCCCGATGGTGACTTTCTGCTCGTTCATGATGGTTCTGGTCGGTATGTCCACATGGTCCAATGCCCATCGGACCATGTCATAATATGGAAGCAACCGTGGCCTAGTTGCTACTCTGTGCATTCCGGATTGGATGACTATTTTGTATTTGGTGGTTATATCATCTTTTTCATTGTCGTTGGAGTCGTCAGAATAGTCCACCAACTTTGCCTGTAGAACATCCAAAATGAACGACCAAATCGGGACCAAATCGATACTTCGAGGTGAATTATCAGAGACATTGTCTGAGCCTTGTCCCGAAACCTCAACATTTTCCTTTGATGCTTTTCGCGGAGCCATGGCTGGAGATTGTGTTTTGGCTCTTCTGCGATAGAAATGTGTATACATACAGAAGCCAACTGCTCAGAGATAATGTGCTCTGCGTAATATGAAATGCATTTGTTATAATGAAACACTGCCCTTATATATATTTGAAAAATCGGTACCTTTCAAAACAAGCCTGTCAAATCACATTTGGAAATAAATTTTGCCATAAAAATCCGATTTTATATTTATCGATTTACCCTATTTCCTCATTAGTGTCATAAATTTTGGCGGTTTAAAAGTCAGTTGGCGTATGGAAAGAAAAAGGCTACCTCGTGAATCGTGCAAGCATCGAAACGCGAGATATGTCTTGATTTAGCTTAATTAATCCGGTTTTACCAACGTTAATCAATATTTCGGTACTCGTCATATCGGGGATTTTATTTTAACACTTTGAATTTTTAACATCCGAGACTGCGAAGATCGATTTTGGTTAATAAAAAGGTAATCGTGATTTGGGGCTCGATTAATTTTATAATTATTATATTCACCATATCACTACTCGGAGCTTCAAAGATAAGTTTCTAGGAGATTTACATGCCGAGCTGTGAAACCGCGAGATCACGATAACATGACTTAATTAAAAGGGAAGATAATCTTGGATTAAGTGATTAATTAATCATGTTATAAATGCATCGTGATTTCACGAGTCGGGGTTTAGATTGTGTAACTTTCGAAAAGGACAACGCCGAGTGGTGAAAGGTCGAGAGAATATTTCACCATGGTTAAATTTTGTCTTTAACCTTGACATGGGTTATTCAAAAAAGGACCTCGTGTTCTTGGCTATCGGGGCTATGACAATAAATTTTTTGGGTTTGGCGAACGCCGCGACATGAAACCCTGATGACGTTTAAACATGGGTTAGGGAAAAATTTACCCTCGTTACCGTCTTGAGTAAAAAATTAAAATGATTTGGTTGTTTTGTGGCTCAGGAGGTGTGAACTACATGACTTATAGTATCCGACCTACGAGATCCCAAAGTAGAAAAAAAGAGGAAACATTTTTTCGAAAGGTAAGACTCGCTTCGAGAGTATAATAATCATCGCTACTCACGTGATAAAGTTTCAGAGATCTCAATATCTCAGAGGCAAAATATGAAAACCATCTTTAGATTTCAAGCATTAAGAATGAAATTTGTGACGGGCTAGAAAAACAAGGGCGGCTCCAACACCACACTTCCAACATTTCCTCAAAGATTTTCCTGGAAACTTAGATCTACCTATAGATTTAGATCTCCACCCCAACGGCTTACCAGGATTCCTGTCTTGGGGATGACCTCTTATAAATAAAGCATCTCTGCTCTGACTATCCATGCTTTTCTACCTCATCTCTTCAGATAACAGGGATGCAACTACATCCTCATACTTCAATGTAGATTGAGTGATACTACCTATTGCTACAACCAGATTATCCCAAGAGTCTGGCAAAGAACATAACAAAGTAATACACTTATGTTCTTCTGCAATCGTAATATTAACAGAGCCAGGTTGACTTACCAGAGTATTAAAGGAATTTAGATGTTCTGTCATAGAATATCCATCTCCCATCCTAAGATGATACAACTTCTTTCGAAGAAACAACTTGTTTACCAGGGACTTTGATTGATACAAATTCCCCAACTTATCCCATAGTTCCTTGGCTGTAGATTCTCCTGAGACATTCAACAACATTGAATTTGCCAGGCAGAGTCGAATAGTACCCCTTGCTCTTCTGTCCAACTTCTCCCAATCTTCCTTCGACATACTAGTAGGTGGTGTACTAGTAGTTTGTGCACTAGTAGGTTGTGTATTAGTCGTCTATGTGCCAGTAGGCTGCGTACCAGTAGGCTATGTACCAGGATCCACAACGATCCATTGTTCTTTATCTACAAGAAGGTTCTCCATCTTCATCTTCCGTAGCTCAAAGTTTTTATCGTTGAACTTCTCTATCTCGATTCTATAAGAACTCACCATTCCTCTTTCTGCACTCAAATCACCACTGCAAAAAGCTCCCACTAAACCTAGGTTTATAACAGACCCAAGATAAACTTGATCTATCAAGACCGAGCCAAACCCTCAACAACAAAGGTGTCCGTCTGAAGCCAAAAACGAGCTCTGATACCACATGTAAGTTTTAAACCTGTGAAGTAAAGCAATGCATATAGATTCTTAAGCAAAACAAAATTTAATCAGTGGCTCATTCACATAGTACACAAAGATTTATACCGGAAACCCTCAACCGGGAAAACCTTTCTTATATTCATTATATCAAATTTCACCATTCACCTTACAATATATACAATGTTTTTAGGTATTCCGTAGATACCAAAACCCTAATCCCTTAATTCGGAATTAATTTAGTAATCCTCTAAAAATAGCAAAATCCGCTAAAAATAGCAAAAAATGCCCAAAACAAATAAAATTTGGGGCGCTGCCCCGAACCCCATCAGCCCCGGGCTAACACTGTGCGTAACTAGGGGGGGGCATACCTGC
>ML793882.1:220112-257799 GCA_009831015.1 Picea engelmannii | reverse complement strand
AGGCATGGCAGCGGAAGAGCTCTAGAGAGTGTTGCTTATTAAGCCCATTAATGATTGCTGCATTAAATCAGCAATGACGTTTTGTGTCCAACGCCAGAAACCATTGTTTTGTAGATTTTGAAACCCCAACCAGCCTTTCTAGCTAGAGACGTCTCATATTCTTATGGCAATATCCCTTTTTTGTCTTATGAAAATACATGCAATGTCATTTGCTTTTCTAGTCTCATAACTAAGACGTGCACACTCTTTCGGTACGGGGAGAGGTCACGAGTTTGAGTCTTGCTAGAGTCCCTAAGCTGCGGTTTAGCATTCCATATCATCTACAAAGTGGAGAAGTATGGGGTGAGTTTTCAGTGACATTTACTGTTGAAAAAAATAAAATAAAAAAACCTCAACTAATTTCTTGTATCTCACTCTGAGGTATCCAATTTGTTCAAGCCAATAAGATGTCATTGTTTATGCAAATAAGTGCCTCCAACACTTGTAAAGATTTAACAATTTATCTAACAAAGATTCAAATCCTGAGAGTAGACAGGGTCGGCTGAAGGCGTGGCAGCAGAGGAACTCTAGAGAGTGTTGCTTATTAAGCCCATTAACTTATAAATTGATGATTTTCATCTCTGGAGTTTGTGAGAACATTTGCTTCAAGATGTAATCAATATTAAGCTATATGAGTGGAGAAAATTTTGATCTGGCAAAAATGCATCAATGTGATCCACACGATCGATATCATCTAAAATTCATACTGGGAAGAGGATAGATGTTTTTTAAGCCTCTCTATGCCTTCAACCTTATTGTCTATTTGCAGATCTGATGTAGTCAAGCCTTTACCTAAATTTTCTGTTACATAATATAAAAAGTTAGAGCCGTTGTAATGTGAAGTTTTCCGATTGAAGAGTTCTTCTACCAGTGTTGTCTTTCATGTTTCACCCAACCCAACAGTGCCCATGACCCAAGATTTTCTTTCTCTTTGTTAACGCTGCAATACATTTTCATTTTCAAAATCTTACATCTTTTCATCCAAACCTCTTTGGGGCGATATTTGGTTTCTCACATTTCTGAACACACTTTCAACTATCTAGTTAACTTTTTCTCATGACTTCACTTACTTCATTTACGAAGTGACTTAACAGTGCACTCTCTTACCCACTGCTCTACATCATTGGGACAAATGATTAGTACTATTATATCTATAATAAAAAAATCAATAAAAAAATTTAATATCCAGTTACACATGGCTCAGCTTGAAACCGCTTATTCAGACAACAATAGAAAGAACGTTTCTCCAATTCTCAATAGTAGTGGAGCCGTATTCTTGAGTTTGAGGGTCATACGTAGTCTTCTCTTCAATTTTGTGTAGGGCTCGAGCATACACTCCATCTTTGCCCTGCATCCACCAAAGCTCAATAAGCTTCATCTTGTAAAACGGTGGAATTATAGGAGCATTTGACTCCAACATCAATAGAAGCTCATTTAGACACAAGTTTGATTGGGCGTATCTGGTAGAGAAAATGGTATTCATATCATGAATACAATGAGAGTAGGAATCACTGTTGTTGTTCTGATTAGCAGAGGTGGAGATGGATGCAGCCATTGCCAACCYGTCAACCYTRYTTTATGCRCACTTGTACACCCAATAAAATAAAAAATGCTCCCCTGGTTGTGTYKTTAACAGGTTCACCACTATTGTAACATGTCCGAGTTTGAKTTTCGCATCTGCCCATCCACGTTCCCCACTTGTATAATATGCTCAATCTTGGTTCAATTTTCATTACAATTTCATGATACGGTAGACTTTGGGTTACCGTTTAACAATTTTTTTATATTTTTGAAAGTGATATAATTTATCATAATTTAGTGTTAATTGGTAGTGAGTAATTATTATTGGTTGTTATTTGTAAGTGTGTACTAATTCATCTATGTAATCTAAGGAAAGAGAGTCTTTTTAAAATGACACTTCCTCTAAAATGATTTATTGTTGGATCCTAGGAAGTAGACTTTTGTTCTTCCTACACCTTTCTAGGTCTCAAGTCATTATCATATGTCGTTATGTTCAAGGAAAATAAGCTCTGGGCTAATCAAAAGTATTGTTATGTCTTCATTTAGGACCAAAATACTATTTCTCCTTGTATCTCCTCTTGTTGTGAATGAGATTATTATGTGTTATTTTAGTAACATTTAATTTTAATCGAATACATGAAATGAGAGACCCATGATATATCGTGCGTGATGATGATGATGATTAACGTCCACTAAGACCGAATTGGTCTATCAGACCTTAAGAGGGTAAGTGATTACTTGTGATTATTTAGAATTTTGTTTCTGTGCTCGAAAAACATTAAGAGAAGCTTTCCAAGATCATCATACTTTTGTTGAGTTAAGAGGTTAGAAAGGTTGGCAATGTGACAAATATTTTGAAAATGAGATCTAATATGGGTATAGGTTGGACAATCTAAGAGAAAGTGTTTTTCATCTTCAACCTTCTTAGTGTCACAAAGGTGACACACTCTTTCATCCCATGGTGTTTTAGGAATTGACCAACGCCCAGTTTCACTATGGAGCTCATGAGAATTTGTTCTTATCTTAACAATGCTTATTTTTTTCTTTACACTTGGAAAAACAGATAGATAATTTTGATCTTTTAGATTATGGTTGATTACATACTTATAATACCTTAATTTTATTTTTTCCTCTAACTCTTTATCACACCACATTTTCTCCTTAAATTTTGATTTGACGATTTTTTTAATAGTATCTTTATTCTGCAAAATGGTGTCTTCCATGATTCCCCAATAGTTTAGCCAAGACCGGGCCAAGTAGCACTAAGGAAAATTCATCATTAGTTAAGAACATGTGTTTCCTCCTAAGAGGTCACAAGTTCAAATCCAGAGGGGGGTAGGGTATGTATACCTCTGTAGACTTTTGCAGTCAAATCGTTGCATAGAGGGGGTCCCTTCTCCCACAAACAAGGAGGTCTCATTTACCAATTTTGTGTCTGGCTTGGTCGTGACCTTAAATTATATTATTATTATTATTATTGTTATTATTTACCAATGTGGGTTGACTCAACACCATTATTTAAAAAACAAAATCACCTAAAATTGCTAGTTGGTGGTCTGTAAGGGGCCATAATTCCCTTCTGATCCAGGTGGATATTGGTGGCCACCCACCTGTTCCAAATTACAACTGGCTCATATTGGCAGTTTTCAGTTCAACACGTTTCTCTGTAATGGGGACATTTCTTTGTAATTGTAGGTTTTGCACTTACGGGGTTGTCTTGAAGCCCTACATAACATCCAGGTGGATATTGGTGGCCTCCCACATATTCCAACTGACTTATTTTGGAATTTTTCATGTTAGTACATCTTTCTGTACTTCCAGGGCCATTTTGGGGCTCTAAATAGTGTTTTATTGGATTGCCACAGTCAAACTATAGATGGAATCAAAGTTTGATAGTATAATGTGTAGTTCTCGAAAAGACATTTCCAGCAGTCTATCACATGCCTAAAATGAAGATCGTATGCAAAAGTTACGACCCCAAGAAGTTAATGTACTAACTTACCTCAATGGGGCCCACATGACTTTTAGCGCCTCATCTCCTAGGGTTAGGTTTTTGGATGTCTAGGGTTTTGGATTCATGTTTATCATAAAAAGTCCTTCAAAGCCTCATTGTAATCATCTTCTTGCGAATGAGCGTATCCGTCACATCTCTTATCAGATATAAAGTTGTCACCATTCTAGCAAGTCTTACCCTCTGTATTTTTACAATCTCTGTACATTTCTTTCATTAATAGAAATCATGTATTGTTGTATTTCTCTGTTTCTGACAATTTTTATGTGTATTTTGTAATATCTCTACTTTCATTTCGTTCCGAAAATAATTTGGATCAGTGGTATTAGAGCAGGCTGCTCTTGATCATTTTTCAGTGTATGTCCCCGAGGAGGTACGAGTATAGCAAGTTGGGTCTCGAGCTTGTCTCTCTTGAGGAAAATTGCTATCGCACGCCTAAGAAACCTTCTATGGAAATAGAAAAAAAATGGTGGAGAAGAAGATTCTATTAACATGTTGCTTGATCAAGCTCTCGCGCAAAAGAGGGACAAAATGTTGGAGAATTTTCCCAACATCCTTCAACACCTACTGATAGCAACATGCACATCTTCATAAAGAGACCACTTTGGAGGAACCTCTCCCTTCAAGGTACAAGTTAATTTTGATATTCCCGTATTTGAAGTTTGGATAGATGCGGATGCCTTAGAAAAATGGTTGAATTTGCTAGAAGATTATTTCTCTGTTCACAATTTTTACGATGGGGAAAAGATCACCTTTGCATTCCTCAAGGCTCTCCCCCATGTCAAACATTGGTGGGAAACTTACTGGGAGAAAATTTCTACATAGGAATATGGAATATATGGGGCCAAACCCACTTGGGATTTTTTTGTGGATGCGGTCAAGGAACAATACTACCTTGTTGATAACTATGAAGACCAGTACATGAGATGGACCACACTGCGGAAAGAGAAGATCCAAACAGTGTCAATGTTCAAAAATAATTTTCATACCTTGCGCACCAAGTTGGGTATCAAAGAATTTGAGTGGAATCTAGTTCTGAAATATCGAGGGGCTCTGCATAGGTACATCCAAACTGAAATGGATTTCCTAAACATCTGATCATTGGGAGCTGCCTATCGATATGCTGTCAAAATCGAGTAGAAATTTAGGCACTAGAACAAATGGGAGTTTAGGTCTACAAATCCGCAACAACCAAAGCATGGTAAAGACGACCCTAACCGACAACCTTTTGACAACCAGTCCAAGATACAGGAAAAGAACGGTAAAGGAAAGACAAAGAATGACATTGGGAAGTGGTGTGAATTCCACAAAATCCCCTAGCACAACACTGATGAATGTCGCTCGAAACAGTCATCGGTGGCCGAGGTCAAAGACAAGAATCTGAACCCTCACTCAAAATCTGATCTAGAAAATATTGAAAACAAACAGATCATCGAAACAGACCCTATTGCTACTGTCACGACCGCAACAATTCAACCAGTAGATCCTAAAGAGGGGTAGAGCCTCTTCCATTTACAGATGTGGGTGAAGGGGACCCCATTGCATTTCATTGTTTATAGCAGTTGCCAAAAGAACCTCATCTCAGCTAAGGTCATCAAACAATTGGGGTTGTAGACAACACGACACCTGCAACCATACAACATCGGGTGGCTTCACCAAGGATGAGATCTATGTGTGAGCCAATAGTTCCACCTGTCCTATGGCATCCAACCCTTCAAGCATGAGGTACTGTGTGATGTTTCCCCTCTTGATATATGTGATGTTGTTTTGGGCCAACCATACATGTGGAAACATCATGTTGTTTATGAGTCTCGACCCTGTAATGTCATTATTATTCTGGGGGGTTAGCTCTATAGGATACCAAATGTATTTCTGACTACTATTCCACAAAAACAATGCCACAAGGTAATCTCTCATACTGAAAAATTTATCATCTTCACAATTTGTTCAAAGGATGCACAAAAGGCCACTACAACCATTGTAGCCTCAACACCTTCTATCCAACAGAAGCATATTGCAGAAGAGAAAGAAAATATTTTTTCTTCATCTACAACTATTCCTACACAATGCCTCATCAAGCCCAGAGACAACAGGTTGGTGGAACATATTCAACCCCGCCAACAACAGGTTCGTGACAGCCTTCCACAGACCAAGCAACACAACTTCTCCAACAAGGCACGCACCTCACCAAGAGTTAGATTCAGAAAATGATTTTCCCTCTTCCCCGGGAACTCAATGCAATGGAGACCATTTCTTCCTAAGGGGGGAGGATTGATCCAGGTGGACATTGGTGGCCACCCAGCTATTCCAAATTCCAACTGATTCATATTGACAGTTTTCAGTTCAACACGTTTTCTGTAATGGGGTCATTTCTTTGTAATTGTAGGTTTTGCACTTATGTGGTTGTCCTAAATCCCTACACAGCATCCAAGTGGATATTGGTGGTCGCCCACCTATTCCAACTGGCTTATTTTGGAAGTTTTCATTTCAGTACATCATTCTGTACTTCTAGGGCCGTTTTGGGGCTCTAAATAGTGTTTTCTTGGCTTGCCACAGTCAAACTATAGACGAAGTCAAATTTTGATGGCATAATGCGTAGTTCTCAAAAAAACCTTTCCAACGGGCTATCACATGCCTACAAAAAATATCGTATCCAAAAGTTACGAACCCAGGAAGTTAATGTACTAACTTACCCCAACGGGGCCCACATGACTTTTGGCACTTCATCTCCTAGGGTTACATTTTTGGATTTCTAGGGTTTTGACATTCATGTTTATCATATAAAGGCCTTCAAAGCCTCATTGTAATCATTTTCTTAGTGAATGAGAGTGACCGTCACATCTCTTCTCAGAGATAAAGATGCCACCATTCTAGCAAGTCTTTCCCTATGTATTTTTATAGTCTCTGTACATTTCTTTCATTAATAAAAATCATGTATTGTTGTATTTCTCTGTTTCTAGAAATTTTTTTGTATTTCATTGTAATATCTCTGCTTTCATTTCATTTCAAAAACAATCTGTATCACCTTCCTACCAATTGTGTAACGTCCCCCGGCCGTCATCCCACTGGCCGAACAAACGCTACTGTGCGGAACAACATCATTCTCATACTTAATTAATAACATGCATTTAAGTCATATTAAACACATTTAACTCAGAGTAAGCACAAGATTACTGCTAACATAAATAATCCCTGGCATTAACAATAATTCATATGCACAACAGAATACATGATACATATAAGCATCACAGGCATGCAAAACTTAATGTTAAGCATAAGTTGATACTTATCTTTGAAACCATGGTAATTCAACCAACCACATGCAGGCCTTCCATGAACCTCCCAGCCTTAGACCACACTACTCATCATGTTCAGTAGTGGGTCACCCCCGAGCTGGGACTAAGCTCCACCTAAGGCAAGGAATCCTAGTCTAGGCTGAGGTTACAGGGAAAGCTTCACAGAATAACCGGAAGGATTCTTCCTAGGATGCCTTCTTACGCCCACTACTCATGGACTCTCATTCCCCACATGCCTGTTCCACCCAGAAGTATACACCTTCACAAGCACAATCCATCAGTGCTTCACCTCCCTCTCTGGGTCTCGGCAACAAGTCGGATCAGGAAGTCTTAGAGCTTTGTAGTTGGTGCTGGACTCTCTTTGGAAGAATACCACTTCCCAGTAGACTCCTTCACCTGGAAATAGCTTCTCACAGGTCTAACAGACTGCCTCTTCAACTAAGGGCCTTAAAACCCGATTCTTAAGCCCCTTTTGACTCAATTCCCATACGATGAGGATAACCACAACAACAATACCAATTTTGGTTAACTCACAGTGACAGCAGCAATAGGAATTTGGGTATGGACATCCAAAAATGGCAATAGTCCACACTAAGACACAACATGGTTCAGACATTTACAGGGTGCTCGGACTTCACAGGAGACACGGCTCAGTCCGCGAGTTTGCCACTAGTTTCAGGGTGCGTGACAAGGAATCAACGCAGAGGTCGATCGCAGAGCTAAACAAAATTCATGAAGGATGGGGAATGTCAAAGCGACTCAGGTGGAGAATGGAAAAATGAAAGAGCAAACAATTTTCCCGTGAGGGTTTCCTTCATGGTGCGCAGGTAAGCAAATGCAGACCCAGAGGCAAAACGGGTTCAGACAGGCATCATGGTGAACTCAGGCGAAGGATGACAGAATGACCGACCCCCCCACAACTGACTTCTGCAATTTTTAACTGCATGTGCCTAGGTCGACACATGTCACCCATGAAGCTGCATGCACTCCATCAACATGCGTTCCTCTCCAGGAACTTAGGACAAAACATATATTTCACATGGCTTTTGGAATGATATTAAAATATTATTCCCAAGGACTTAAGCCCCTAGGCTGAGCCCCTAGACTCAACACTTAGTCTCGCTTTCCAACTTTCCAGCCCTCAATCCCTTACCTACTCTGTGGAAGCTTAGTCCCCCATCACTCATTCATCATGGTCAGTCTGCACGTAGCGGTGTTTATATTTTTTATTAATGCTTTGCATGATTACATATACAAAAGCAGGCTCTCGGCCTTAACACTTAGGCTCTCCGGCCTAATAACACATAAGCCCACCAGCTTATATAAACTTGGCTCACCAGCCTATAAAACATAATTACAATTCATAATGCAAGCTTTATACTTCATAGACATGATTTACAACAGGGCTCGGCCTTGGGGACATTACAATCCCCTCCCCTTATTTTTTCACTGTCCTCAGTGCAACTTTACACTACATCTGCAAGATTTTCAAAATTTTCAAAAAGATGTGGGTATTCTGACCGCATAACATCTTCATGCTCCCATGTCACGTCCTCAGGACCGTACCAGGTCCACTGGACCTTTACAAGCCCTATAGCTCGATTCTGGAGCTGTTTGTTTTTCCTGTCCAATATGAGCACAGGATGCACTTACATGACACCTTTTTGTTCCACCTAAATGACATTCCAATCGATAACATGATTAGCATCTGGTATATATTTCTTAAACAATGAAACATGAAACACATTATGTACAGTCATGGATGCAGGTAATGCAAGCATATATGCAACTGGCCCAATCCTTTCCAGGATTTCAAATGGCCCACAAAATCTGGCTGCCAACTTGGCACAACTTCCCAGCTTCAGGGAACTCTTATTAGCTTTCACTTTCAGGAAAACATGATCACCCACTTTGAACTCTCTGTGGGTTCTGTTCTTATCAGCATAACTTTTCTGCCTGTCCTGAACAACTTTCAAATTCTGCTTAATTTTTATCATTTGGTCCTCCATCTCTTTGAGCAACTCTGGCCCAACTACTGCTCTATCAGCTGGATTATCCCAGCTCACTGGAGTATCGCACTTTCTTCCCTAAAGTGCTTCAAATGGGCTCATCTTCAATGATGCATGATACCCATTGTTGTAGGTGAATTCTACCAAGTGCAGGTAGTCTTCCCATCTTGATGGTTTGTCCATCACATACATTCTCAGTATGTCTTCTATTACTTTGTTCACCCTCTTTGTCTGTCCATCAGACTCAGGATGATAAGATATACTAAAGTTCATATTCGTTCTAAATCCTTTGAACAATCCTTTCCATAAATTCGAGGTGAATTTCGGGTCTCTGTCAAACACAATCGTTTTAGTAATTCCATGCAATTGTGCCACTTCCTTTATGAAAATATCAGCAACATCTGCTGCCTTGTGAGTAGTTTTCAGTGGAATAAATGGGAAGCTTTTGTAAGCTTGTCCACCACCACCATGATTGAATCATGCAGCTTGTGTGTTCTAGGAAATCCTGTAATAAAATCCATTGTCACTACTTCCCACTTCCACTCAGGAATGGGTAAAGGTTGCAGCAACCCTGCTGGGTGCCTATGCTCAGCTTTAACTTTCTGTCACTCCATACATATGGAAATGTATTCAGCGATCTCTCTCTTCATACCCGACCAAAAGTAATGGCTCTTGACCGTTGCTACTATTTTCTGATATCCAGGATGCCCTGCATAAGGCACATTATGCATCTCCTACAAAATCATCTGTTTCAAGAACTGGACATTGGGTACAAAATTTTTGTTCTTGTACAACAATATTCCATCTGTTTCCAATTTATAAATTTCTATCTTTTGTGGCATCTTACCCTGATGTAGCTTGTCTACCAATTCTCTGTATTGCAGATCTACATTTGCAGCCTCCAGAATTCTGCTTTTAATATCAGTCTGATACATGCTAATGGTTGTAGCATGTAATTCATGCACCCTCCTACTGAGTGCATCAACCACTTTATTCTCCTTTCCTTTGATATGCTTGATCTCAAAGTCGTACTCACACAGAAATTTCAGCCACCTACTTTTTCTAGCATTTAAGGTTGGCTGATCAAACAAATATTTCAGACTGTTGTGGTCTATTCTCAATTCAAATCTCTTTCCCATGAGGTAACATCTCCATTTCCTTAGAGCATGAACAATTGCTCCCAACTCCAAATCATGAGTGGCATAATTCGTTTCGTGCTCTTTCAACTTCCTGGACTCATAATAGATTACAAATCCATTATGACTGAGAACTCCTCCCAACCCTTCTTTACACGCATCTGTGCACACCACGAAATCCACATTTGGATCTGCAATCCTCAAGATTGGAGTGTTGGTTAACAACTACTTCAATCGCTGGAAACTTTTCTCACACTCTTCAGTCCACTAAAACTTTTTCTCCTTCCTTTGCAAGGAAGTGATAGGGTGAGCTATCTTTGAGAACCCTGCGATAAACCTTCTATAATAGCCCACTAGACCCATAAAGGATCTAACTTCCACCACATTCCTTGGCGCTAACCATTCTCTGATGGCCTCAACCTTCTCAAGATCCATGACGATCTCTTCTTCTGAAATAATGTGCCCCAAGTAATGGATTTGCCTTTGATAAAACGAGCATTTGCTCAACTTGGCATACAGCTGGTGTTCTCTCAACACTTGCAGCACCATCCTCAGGTGTTGTTCATGCTCTTCCTCGAACTTGGAATACACCAAAATGTCATCCAGGAAGATTATGACAAACTTGTCTAGATAGTCCCTGAATACACCATTCATCAAGCACATAAAAACAACAGGTGCGTTCGACAGCCCAAACGGTACCACTATGAACTCGTAATGACCATACCTTGTTCTAAAGGCAGTCTTGTTGATGTCTTCATCCTTTATTCTTACCTGGTGATATCCTGATATAGGATCTATCTTCGAAAATATTTTCACACCTTTCAACTGATCGAAAAGATCGTCGATCCTCGGCAGAGGATACTTGTTCTTGACAGTTAAATTGTTCAACTGTCTGAAATCAATGCACAACCTCAACGTCCCATCCTTCTTCTTCATGAAAAAGACTGGGGCACCCCAAGGTGACATGCTTGGGCGAATGTACCCTTCTTTAGAATCTCTTCAAGCTGCAATTGCAACTCTTCCATCTCTGGCGTACTCATTATATAAGGAGCTTTCGACATTGGAGCTGCTCCCGTCATCAAATTTATAGAGAAATCGATATCTCTCTTCGGAGGTAGTCTGGGTACCTCCTGAAATACGTCTTCAAACTCTTCTAGTACCGTATGGTCTCCAATCTTTGAGACTTCATCTCTGGATGCTTCCTCCATACGGGCTGCAAACAATTGACAACCTTTCATGTAGCACTTTTTCAACTGCATTGCTGAGATTTCTCTAACAACCACAACTCTAAGAATTCCTTTGACTGTTTTTCGATTCCCCTCCTCATCCAGGCATGTAAATTCCTTGTTACGACAGTCCAGGAGGGCATGGTGCTGGTCCAACCAGTCCATCCCAATTAAACAGTCATAAGATCCTAAAGGCAGAATATTCAATTCAGCCTTCGTGCTCAATCCCTTCATGTCCACCGGACATGACTTAACCAACTCAGTGACTTTACTCTTGGTTACTGTAGCCAACTGCACTAACCAAGACTTTTCATGTTTGCTTCTTGATAAATGCAAACTTTCCACCACTCTAGGGTCTATATAACTATGGCTAGCCTCTGAATCAACTAAAATAGTAAATGGTTGGTTGTTAATCATACCTTCCACTTCAATCATGTGAGACTAAAATTCATCTTTCTTGTTGTTCAGGGCCGCATAGATCCTTAGCATTCTACTGCCCATGTCCTCTATTGTTTCATCTTGTTGAAAATTATGGACAGCTCTTGCTTTGCCATTTTTATGGGGACAATCTCTATACTTGTGGTTCTCTTTACAGCCCCAACACTGAATGGGCATCTGTCTCGGCCTTTGTTCCCCCACTTCATCCATTCTCGGCTCTCTAAATGATGGATGTCCTTGAGGACTATTTCTGAAAAAGGGAGGTTTGTTTCCCTTCTGCCTCTGTTCTTTCTTAAACTTCTTCTGGTCATCCCGAGCCTTCCAAAAGGTAGGCTTTTCTCTTTGCTGCTCATATAAGCTTTTCACTCTTCTTATTGTTTCTTCCATAGTCTTAGGATCATCATACTGAATCTTGTCACCAATGGGAGGTGGCAGTCCACTTAGATACCTCTGAATCTTGACAGCCTCATCTTTGATGAATGGAACATACTTCAGTAATTCCAAAAACCTCTGTTCGTATTCATCAATGGTCATGCTGCCCAGCTTGATTTCGAATAACTCCTTCATCTTTCTGTCATAGTATCTTTTAGTCAGGTATTTCCTCTCAAAATACCTCTTGAATTCCTTCCATGTGATATCTTTCTCTCTAACGTGTTGCACCTGCAAAAGCTGATCCCACCACATGGATCCATTTCCTTTTAGTTGATACATCGCAATTCTTCCTTCTGCATGAGAGGAATAATTCTACAGTTGGAAATATTTCCTCATGCCAAGCAACCATGTTTCTACATCTTCCTCCTTCTTATGTTCTCCATCAAACGTAGGAGGCTTAATCTTGTTCATCTCCCCTTTCAATTCATCCACTCTAGATCTTCGGTGTTTTCTGGTAGGGGATGGGCTTGAACTACTGTGTGCTTCCTTATCAGAATGCTTTGGGGAGTGACGACGATGTCTGCTACCACTCCTCGATCTTGTTTTTCTCTCAGGGGTCCTGCGACTCCCTATTTTGCTTGTGTCAGTCTCCTTTTCCAATTTCCTTTCTATTCTTTCCAGGTTCTTCAACATCTTTAAGTTGAATTCACCCTACTGATCCCTGACCCTCATGAGATTTCGGCTATCGGCTCGGTGATCCTGGGCATCTTTCTACAATCTTTCAATGATTTTCATCACATGCCCTTCCTTATCCAATTCTCTTCCATGCCCATAGGAGTTCGATCCTTCGACTCCCAAGTTGACATCCCTTCCTTCTTTCATTCTCTGAATTGGAGGCAATCCGCACCTCTTCCATTTCTATACTCGACGTCGATTTGTGACTATCCTAACACTCGTTGAACTGTACACACACAACGTACATTCAACCGAAGTTTGTCAGACCTTAAACCCTTAATAAAACTACAACATTCATAAACCAACGTGAATAAGAAAATGTTTCAATTCCATGAATTTTTGAAGCTCTGTTTGGCTCTGTAATTTCTGGCGATAGCTCCCATTTTCTTAGTCCCCAACCCATGTGTCCATGGGCCGTGATCAAACGCTAAACTATTAGGTGCTACAAAGCTCTCCAAACGAAACTTCGGGTTTCGAGAATTTCGGGCTTCAGGGTTTCGGGTTTCAGGGTTTTGGTCCCAGAGGTGACACACTTGGGAAAATGTACCCCTTCTTTAGAATCTCTTAAAGCTGCAATTACAACTCTTTTAGCTCTGGCGTACTCATTCTATAAGGATATTTCGACACTGGAGCTGCTCCAGGCATCAAATTTATAGAGAAATCGATATCTCTCTTCGGAGGTAGTCTGGGTACCTCCTGAAATATGTCTTCAAACTCTGTTAGTACTACATGGTCTCGAATATTTGAGACTTCATCTCTGGATGCTTCCTCCACATGGGTTGCAAATAATTGACAGCCTTTCATGTAGCACTTTTTCAACTGCATTGCTGAGATTTCTCTAACAACCACAACTCTGAGAATTCCTTGGACTGTTTTCTGATTCCCCTCCTCATCCAGGCATGTAAATTCCTTGTTACGATAGTCCAGGAGGGCATGGTGTTGGTCCAACCAGTCCATCCCAATTAAAAAATAATAAGAGCCTAAAGGAAGAATATTCAATTCAGCCTTCATGCTCAATCCCTTCATGTCCACCAGACAGGACTTAACCAACTCAGTGACTTTCCTCTTGGTTCCTATAGCCAACTGCACTAACCAAGACTTTTCATGTTTTCTTCTTGATAAATGAAAACTTTCCACCACTCTAGGGTCTATATAACTATGGCTATCCCCTAAATCAACTAAAATAGTAAATGGTTGGTTGTTAATCATAGCTTCCACTTCAATCATGTGTGACTGAAATTTAGCTTGTTTGTTTTTCAGGGCCGCATAGATCCTTGGCATTCTACTGCTCATGTCCTCCACTATTTCATCTTGTTGAACATTATGGAAAACTCTTGCTTTGCCATTTTTATGGGGACAATCTCTGTACTTGTGGTTCTCTTTATAGCCCCAACACTGAATGGGCATCTGTCTCGGCCTTTGTTCCCCCACTTCATCCATTCTCGGCTCTCTAAACGATGGATGTCCTTGAGGACTATTTCTTAAAAAGGGAGGTTTGTTTCCCTTCTGCCTCTGTTCTTTATTAAACTTCTTCTGGTCATCCCAAGCCTTCTGAAAGGTAGGCTTTTCTCTTTGTTGCTCATATAAGCATTTTGCTCTTCTTATTGTTTCTTCCATAATCTTAGGATCATCATACTGAATCTTGTCACCAATGGGAGGTAGCAGTCCACTCATATACCTTTGAATATTGACAGCCTCATCTTTGATGAATGGAACATACTTCAATAATTCCAAAAAACCTTCATTCGTATTCATCAATGGTCATGCTTCCCAGCTTGAGTTCGAAGAACTCCTTCATCTTTCTGTCATAGTATCTTTTACTCGGGTATTTCCTCTCAAAATACCTCTTAAATTCCTTCCATGTGATATCTTTCTCTCTAACGTGTTGCACCTGCAAAAGATAATCCCACCACATGGATGCTTTTCCTTTTAGTTGATACATCGCAATTCTTCCTTCTGCATGAGAGGAACAATTCTACAGTTGGAAATATTTCCTCATGCCAAGCAACCATGTTTCGAAATATTCCTCCTTCTTATGTTCTCCATCAAACATATGAGGCTTAATCTTGTTCATCTCCCCTTTCAATTCATCCACTCTAGATCTTCGGTGTTTTCTGGTAGGGGATGGGCTTGAACTACTGTGTGCTTCCTTATCAGAATGCTTTGGGGAGTGATGACGATGTCTGCTACCACTCCTCAATCTTCTTTTTCTCTCAGGGGTCCTGTGACTCCCTGTTTTGCTTGTGTCACTCTCCTTTTCTAATTTCCTTTCTATTCTTTCTAGTTCTTCAACATATTTAAGTTGAATTCACCCTACCAATCCCTGACCCTCATGAGCTTTCAGCTATCATCTCGGTGAGCCTGGGCGTCTTTCTACAATCTTTCAATGATTTTCATCACATGCCCTTCCTTATCCAATTCTCTTCCATGCCCATAGGAGTTCGATCCTTCGACTCCCAAGTTGACATCCCTTTCTTCTCTTTCGTTCTCTGAATTGGAGGCAATCCACACCTCTTCCATTTCTATACTCGACGTCGATTTGTGGCTATCCTGACACTTGTTGAAATATACACACACAACGTACAGTCAACCAAAGTTTGTCAGGCCTTAAACCCTTAATAAAACTACAACATTCATAAACCAACGTGAATAAGAAAACGTTTCGATTCCACGAATTTTCGGAGCTCTGTTTGGCTCTGCAATTTCTAGCGATATCCCCTGTTTTCTTAGTCCCCAACCCATGCGTCCATGGGTCATGATCAAACACTAAACTGCTAGGTGCTACAAGGCTCTCCAAATGAAACTTCAGGTTTCAAGATTTCGGGGCTTCAGGGTTTCGGGTTTCAGGGTTTTGGTCCCGAAGGTTCTCGCACTCGCTTCCCTCTCCAGCTCTCGACTTCCGAAAATTCGATTTCCTTACCCTCCGAGCCCACAACACAACTGTCGCCCACCAGGGTAGTGACACATGGTGTGTTTAAGAAGGTCCACCTCACTCCCAACGATGTCAGGGGGCCCCACTACTTTTACTTTTCGTTTCAGAGTTTCGGGCATCAAGAGTTCGTGCATCTACACATCTCGAACTTTCGTTTGTCAAAATTATGAAATTACGGTCTATTCATCTACTTGATCCAACGGTCAAGTTCCTCTCCTACGATCTACGATGTATATTGTTTTGGGATTTCGGGGTTTCAGGCTTTTGGTAACCGGGAGTTCACGATGAAACGACTCCAAATCTCTTGTCACTTCAATCCCCAAATTCTGATACATGATTTCTTGTACGAGATCCAATGATCCTCGATGATTTGGATCTAATGGAATAGATCTCTCCTATGCTTACACCTATCAAAGCTCTTCATCCCTATCTTCCTCTCTAGTTGGCTGGATCTGATGGCTCACAGGATTTCATCACTTCTTCCTGGAAGCGCTCCACCGTCCGATTCTACCCTTGTTAATCTCTTTCGCGATTCGGGACTTTGAGTGACCAAGAATTTGGCCTGCACTCCAAATTCATGATCCATGAATTCATGAAATGATCCAACAGTTCAAACCAACCATGATCAATGACCCACGTTTATTCTGGATCCTAGGGTGGCGAGTTTCTCCATCCACTAACCACCTTGCAACTTCTGGCCATCTTACGGCCCTCGCGATTTCGCAAGTTGTCCACAGAGAATTTTGACCATCCAACTCTGCTTCTCAAGGACTTCTAGCTAATGACTTGGTACCCTCCTTTTGAACCTTCATCTACTTGATCCAACACTTCTAGTGTGGAGTTCTCTCTCTCCCTGTGGCCATATACCACACTGGATGTAGTTTTATAATACCTCTACACCTCCTGAGTTTTGTAACAAGGTCAAGTAGTCCGTTGACACTCAGAAACATTATGAGGTCTGAAATTAGTCCTCCAGACACAATTTCTTCTCAAAACCTCGGTCCAAAGACCACTTATCCGGCCCATCCAGGCTCAGCATTGAAACTAGGCTCTGATACCATACTGTAACGTCCCCCGGTCGTCATCCCACTGGCCGGGAAAACACTACTGTGCGGAAAACATCATTCTCATACTTAATTAATAACATGCATTTAAGTCATATTAAACACATTTAACTCAGAGTAATCACAAGATTACTGCTAACATAAATAATACCTGGCATTAACAATAATTCATATGCACAATAGAATAGATGATACATATAATCATCACAGGCATGCAAAACATAATATTAAGCATAAGCTAATACTTATCTTTGAAACCGTGGTAATTCCACCAACCACGTGCAGGCCTTCCATGAACCTCCCAGCCTTAGACCACGCTACTCATCATGTTCAGTAGTGGGTCACCCTTGAGCTGGCACTAAGCTCCACCCAAGGCAAGGAATCCTAGTCTAGGCTGAGGTTATAGGGAAAACTGCACAGAATAACTAGAAGGATTCTTCCCAGGATGCCTTCTTATGCCCACTACTCACAGACTCTCATTCCCCACATGCATGTTCTGCCCGAGAGTATACACCTTCACAAGCACAGTCCATCAGTGCTTCACCTCCCACTCTGGGTCTCGACATTAGGCCAGATCAGGAAGTCTTAGAGCTCTGTAGCTGGTGTTGGACTCTCTCTGGAAGAATACCACTTCCCAACAGACTCCTTCACCTAGAAATAGCTTCTCACAGGCCTGACAGACTACCTCTTCAACTAAGGGCCTTAAAACCCAGTTCTTCATCCCTTTCTGACTCAATTCTCACACGGTGAGGATAACCACAACATCAATAGCAATTTGGTTAACTCACGGTGACAACAACAACAGGAATTTGGGTATGGACATCCAAAAACGACAACAATCCAGACTAAGACACAACACAGTTCATACATTTACATGGTGCTCGAAATTCACAGGAGACACAACTCAGTCTGTGAGTTTTCCACTAGTTTATGGGTGCGTGACAAGGAATCAACGCAGAGGTCGATCGCAAAGCTAAAAAGAATTCATGAAGGATGGGGAATGGAAAAGTGACTCAAGTGGAGAATGGAAAAATGCAAGAGAAAACAATTTTCTCGTGAGGGTTTCCTTCACGGTGCATGAGTAAGAAAATGCAGATGCAGAGGCAAAACGGGTTTAGATGGACATCACGGTGAAGTCGGGTAGAGGATGACAGAATGAACGACACCCCCATGGATGACTTCTACAGTTTTTTAACTGCATGTGCCTGGGTCAACACATGTCACCCATGAAGCTACATGCACTCCATCAACATGCGTTCCTCTCCAGGAACTTAGGACAAAACATACATTTCACATGGATTTTGGAATAATATTAAAATATTATTCCCAAGGACTTAAGTCCCTAGGCTCAACACTTAGCCTCTCTTCCCAACCTTCCAGCCCCCAATCCCTTACCTACTCTATGGAAGCTTTGTCCCCCATCACTCATTCACCGTGGTCGGTCTGCACGCAGCGATGTTTATATTTTTTATTAATGTTTTGCATGATTACATATACAAAAGCAGGCTCCCGGCCTTAACACTTAGGCTCTCCTGCCTAATAACACATAAGCCCACCATCTTATATAAACTTGGCTCACCATCCTATAAAACATAATTACAATTCATAATGCAAGCTTTATACTTCATATACATGATTTACAACAGGGCTCAACCTTGGGGACATTACAAATTGCCTTTGGGTCTTGCGTTGTTAACATATTTGCTTACATATGAGGAACACAAGATCTTAGTCAATATAAAGCAATTTTAGGTGTGACTTCATGATTAAAAAAGACGGTTTCAACGTAAATAGTATTTGTGAGTAGTTGAGTTTTACTATATTACTGTGTTGCTTGTGATATCTCTGTGTATTTCCTTGTTATATCTATGTTATATTTCTTCCTTCATGTCATTCTCAAAATAATCTGGATCAGTGGTATCAAAGTAATTTTCTCCTTGTCGTTCTTAGTGCATGTCCCCGACGAGGTCAGGGTATAGAGAGTTGGGTCTTGAGCTTGTTTGTCTTGAGGAAAAATGCTCTCACATTCCCAAGAAACCTCCCATGGTGAAAGAAAAGAGGGATGATAGAGTATGATATTGTATCAAACTGTTCCTCGAGGAAACCCTTGCATGATAGATGAATGTGATGATGGATAATTTCTCTTAGATCCTTCAACGACTACCAACAAAAATGGAGGCACCTTCAACCAACAGTGACTTCGGAGGTGAGACGCCCTTTAAGGTGCAAATTAAATTTAATATTCATTTATCTGAAGGTCATATAGACACCGATGCTTTGATAATCCAACAATGAAAAAATCACCTTTGTGCTCCTTGAGGCCCTTCCCCAAGCTCCTTAAGGATGAGTCTACAATTTTTGGGTCAACACCCACTTGGGTGGATTTTGTTGATGCCCTCAAGATGCAATACTACCCTGTTGGAAACTATGATGACCAATATATGAGATGGACAAATATGCATGAGGAGAGAGATCAGATGGTGCTACAGTACACCAACATCTTCCATACTTTGCAAACAAAGCTTGGTATTAAAGACTCTGAACAACACCTGGTTTTAAAGTACTGTAGTGGCCTACAGATGTAGATCAAACATAATTAGAGTTCCTGGAAATATCCTCACTAAGAGATGTTTACGGATATGATGTCAATATTGAGCAGAAGTTCAAGCAAAAGAATATGCGATATTTCACTTTTTCAAACCCATCGCAATAGAATCCCAGTAAGGGTGGCCCTAACTCCTAGGGAAAAGGAAAAATCAAGGATGGCTAGTCCCAAGACAACTAGTTGAAGCCACCAACAAAGAAGGGTAATGGGAAGTTGAAGAAGGACACCAGAAAGGGGTGTGAGTTCCACAAAATCCCTTGGCACAATACTAATGAATGTCACTCCAAACAATCATTGTTGGCTAAAATGAAAGCCTCATGGTCGGATGTTGAATGAGAATTTGATTTAGAACCAAAAAAGGGAAAAGGGATCATTGATGCATAACCCAGTGCCACCATAACTACCACAAAATTCCAGTCAGAGGAACCATAGGATCTTGAAGAAGGGGAGCACCTCTTCCACTCATAGATGTGGGTGAAGGGAACCCCACTTCATTTCATTGTTGACAATGGTAGCTAGAAGAACCTAATCTCAGAAGAGGTCATCAAGAGCTTGAACTTGACAATGACGTTGCATCCTCAACCTTACACCATGGGTTGGCTCATCCAAGGATGGGACATCCATGCCAGCCAACAATGTCGCCTTCACTACGACATCAAACCCTTCAAAGACGAGGTATTATGTGATGTTTCGCCACTTGAAGTTTGTGATGTTTTATTAGGACATCCATCTATGTGGAAGCATCATGTTGTTTATGAATCTAGGCCCCATAGTGTCATTATTTCTTTGGGAGACTAACTCTATAGGGTACCAAAGGAAATACCAACTACTGCAGTCTCTTTTATCTCCACGAAGCAGTGCAGAAAGGTGGTTTCTCAAACCGAGAGATTTATTCTCTTTATGTCTTGGTCAGAAGGTGAACAAAAGGTCATTGTAACCACCAAAACCTTTGTTAATGAATGCAGTTATGTCAGACATTCTCCAGCTTACAAACCTATGAGATGTGGATCATTGCAGCTATGTGAGTCTTTCTCTCATCTTACAAACTTGAGAGAAATCCTCTAAGAAGGGTACGTGGTTCCTGCCTGAGAAAGAGCTAGGAAAGTAGATATGACCTCCTCCATTCAGAGAGTTGAGAAGAACTCCAGATGATTATCCAGTGGGAAAAGTGATCTGTTGAGTTAGACGTGCCTGTGGTTGAGCACAAGGTGAACGTGTGAAATCCCAAAGTGTTGGGTGCATCATCATGTGAAAAAGAAATGAAGATGATGTATTAGCCTCCTCTGAGCAACAGAGTTGACGAGGAACTCTAGATGATTCTCCTATGTGAGACAAAGGGAAAGAAGATATGTTCAGTGGACGTTCCTATGGACGAGCATAGGTGAATGTGTGAAGAACTGGTTCTTATGTGTAATGCAGTGAGACAGGGATATGAACATCCCTATGGATGTGCACCTAGTGGATGAGCACTAGTGGGTGTATAAGATCCCTTGCTATATTGTTCAAGAGTCAGACATTCCTATAACCCTAATTGTAATGTAAAGGGTACAGGTTGGCCCCACCTTAGTGTGATTTAATAATTAATATAAAAGATAATTAATATGGAAAATATTAATTATATTTTGAGTTATTGAGGTCGGCCCTATTTTTCCAATAGACACGTCATTTAATGTGACAACTCTTATATAAATAAAGGTGAATCCCTATTGAGGAAACACACTTGTCATTGTGTCATCTCATGATTTCAAAAGTTGTGGTCTGAAATTATGAGAATTGCAACACCCTCTTGTGTGCTAGTTTTGACGATGGTGTGGGAGGTCTTTCTCTTGAGGAATATAGAAAAGGATTGGTTGGGTTTTATTCCCTTGTTGAGAAGGGTTTTCCACGATATTTCTTGTGTACTTGTGCATGGATCTTCTTCTTATGATATTGGTTGCTGCAATAGTTATGGTTCAAGTAATTGTTGAAACAAAAAATTTAAAAGGAACACATGAGCCATAGCCCATTGAAACTTTAACATGGTATCATAGTAGATCCTGAAGAATACCCATTGCACATTGATAAAGGAAGGTCGTGAAATATTGAGGCTGCTAGCATAGGAGGGCCAGATTTTTCTCCTTAAAATCTGTGGTAGAATTGAGGTCAAGCCTCTTCTTTCTGTGGAAAGGTCTAGGGCCAAACCTATACCTAAACTCTCAGCAAGACGTAGGCTTTCTCTTAAAGTAAAACACAACATAAGAGAAGCCATCTAGGCTTCCCCCAAAGAGACCTACAACAAACTCAAACTCTAAAACTATCGCAGCCCAGAAGGATCCCTAACTCAGCTAGAACTTGAGGCCGAACCTCTCTTCTGTGGAAATTTTTTAAGGTGGAGACTTATCTAGTGTTGCTGCAGACCAAAAAATAGACTTAAACCCTCCAGAACGGCCATATCTAGAAGAGTACCAAACAACAGACTTAACAACAAATTTCAAACCAGATTTTGAAGGAAAAGAAAATTCTATCTTCTGGGAAAATGTGGGAAGTATGAAATCTGTCTGTTGTGGATGTGATTACTATAGAGATAATTTACATTATTATCTAAAATCTAAACATGAATTCTTAACACTAGTACCTCAGTACAACAAAATGTGAAATCAAGGGAATTCAATTTCGGCAATTTATATAATTTTTCAGTGGGGTTTGAATTCAAGTTTGAATCTTCTTCTTTGTGCATGTTGATATGCATCCAGACATGGTTGAGGACAATTTTTCTACCTTAGTGATCACACAACCTGGTCCATTGTGAGAGAAGAGTAAAGTAAAAGACAACTGGGAAAGATGTTGATTTGAGCTAGATAAAAATGAGTTAAACAATATTGTGAAGCATGGATGGGCAAGTAGACTTGACAGGTGGGTGCACATTCCAAGAATGAAAAATCTAGAGAATGATATATGTTTGTTTGTGACACACATAACTTTCAATAGCATAAGAAATATCCAAGGTTTTGTTTCTAAAGTCCATTACTTCCATCTACCCTTTTCTAAGCACATGGAGCAATATAAGATCATTAAACAATTGGGGACAACACCTATGGAAGTGTTTGGAATGCTATTAATAGGAAGACCAATGAAATAGTTTCTATTAAGAAAATGAAGAGGAAATATTATTACTGGGATGAATGTATGAATCCTTCTGAATAAGCCTTGTTGCAGAAGTTGGGTACCCTAAAATGCATTGATTCTGTGAAAACAAAATTAGGTTGGGGAAAGGTAGTTGATTGTTGCACTTAACAAAATCTCGATAGCCGCAGTATGGGAAAATTCCATTTGTTCCATCATCTCTTTACTAGAGGTTGATGCAGCAGTAAAGGTTGATGCAGACTTCATCAGAAACGTGTGTGGTATAGGTGGTTACAAGAAAGACAAGCAAAGAACGTTATTGACCATCATGACTTTGACAAAACAAGAAGAACCTCCTTCAGTGTACACCCTCAGGTATGCACTTATATATATATATATATATATATTATTTGCATCATTTTCATAATAGTATTTTCAATAGGAAGGAACCCCTAGTGCAAATCATGGGCCCAGAGAAGTCTCAGTGCATTCAGAAGAACAACACACTAGAAGTAAAAACCTCAGGTTTGATCGTTCGATTATCTTGCTACATTGCAATGACATGTTTTAGATGGGACAACAATCCTTAAATTGTTTTGATTCTAGAGATGTACTCATTATTCTCCTTTAGGAGATATTCTTTCTTTGGTTCCTCTTGTTTTCTTGTTCCAGATAGGTTAAGAACAAAAGAAGATGCTTATGCTTCAGAGGGAGTCACTTGAATCAGAGGGAGTGAAAACTATTTGAGAAAGAGGAAGAATAGGACCATAATTAAGAAAACCAATGCAATAATGCATGATCAAAATCTTTCTATGATTCCATGGGCAGGAGCATGCATGACACAATATATGGGCAGAACAAGAGTCTTCCCCAGACTTTGAAAAACATAACTCTCGAAGAAGTCTTCACCAGAATGAAGTCTAAGATTGAACACTTCAAGTTATTTGAGTGCCCAATGTTTTTCATGTACCCAAAGAAAAGAAATCCAAGCTATATTCTTTAGAAAGAAAGGATACATTGAATCTTAAAAAACATTCAAGATCGACATCCTTAGTCAAAGACAAATTGAGACAAGAAGAGACGTTTCCTTGAAGAAGATATAGTCTTTCAAAATCTAGAGAATCTCAGATGGAGATTGATAGTGAGACAATACCTTCTCCTCCTTTAGTAGTTCAGAGGGAGAAAAACATTATTCCAGTTGATCTAGTGAACTCGATACACTTCCATTCGTACTACCATCCATGAGTTGAAAACTATATCAGATAGATAGATTCTTGATGAGTTTGGATTTCGGCAAGAGTGTTGTTGATCCAAACCTATATCATTACAGTTTTGGTGACAAGAGCCTATTCTTGATGACTTGTTAAAAAATAATTGTTGTTGGATACAGGTAATCCTTGACTTCTGAATTCGAGATGAAGAATCTGAGTATGATGCACTACTTCTTGGGACAAGAAGTATGATAGAGAACCAATGATATTTCCTTGAGTCAAGGAAAATATACAGTGAAAATATTAAAGAAGTTCAGTATGACAGAATGTAAAATCTATCATGATGGATTTAAAGAGGAAGATTGATGATGATTCAGAAGAGACTGATCCACAGCTGATTGGATCACTAATGTATTTGGTTAACACCAAAATTGATTCATGCCATGCAGTGAATGTGCCTAGTCATTTCCTGAGTCAACCGAGACAGACTCACTAGACAACAAAAAAACATATATTGAGATATAAACGAGGCACAATTGGATATGGCCTGAGATATGCCTCCAGTATAAACTTGAGTTTATAGGATATGCTGATTCAGATTGAGCAGAAAGTACAATGGACAGGTAGAACACATCCAGTTGTTGTCTTACTGTGAAATTTGCCATGATTTCCTGAAGCAGCAGGAAACAAAACTTTGTGGCCTTGAGTACCACAGAAGCAGAGTATAGAGCATCGAATATGAGAAGCCATATGGCTTCACAAGATTCTAACAAATTTACTTAACCATGAGATGGATCCTATGATGATAACCAAGAGCCTTGTGTAAATCTCCTTGAGAACCCAGTGTTTACTGATGGATCGAAACATGATAAGATGAAATATTCTTATATCAAAGATATGGTGCAGAGGAAAATCGTACACATGCAGTACCTTCCTACACATGAGCAGATTATATACATCTTCACTAGACTAACTTGGTGAAGAATGCCTCCCTAGTTGAGAGGGAGTATTGATGACTCCATCCAAGAAAAAATTCAGTGTACATCTGTGTGAGACTTGGCATGATGAAGAATGCCTCCCTAGCTGAGAGGGAGTGTTGATGAATGCAACTATGTGAGACATTCTCTAGCTTACAAACCTATGAGGTGTGGATCATTGCAGCTATGTGAGTCTTTTTCTCAGCATACAAACCTAAGAGAAAGCCCCTAAGAAGGGTACGTGGTTCTTACCTGAGACAGAGCTAGGAACGTAGAGATGACCTCCTCCATTCAGAGAGTTGATAAGAACTCCAAATGATTATCTAGTGGGAAAGAAGATATGTTGAGTTAGAAGTGCCCATGACTGAGCACAAGGTGAACATGTGAAATCCCAAAGTGCTAGGTGCATCGTCATGTGAAAAAGAAATGAATATGATGTATTAGCCTCCTCTGAGCAACATAGTTGACGAGGAACTACAGATGATTCTCTTGTGTGAGACAGAGGGAAAGAATATATGTTGAGGGGACATGCCCGTGGATGAGCACATGTGAACGTGTGAAGAACTGGATCTTCTGTGTAATGCAGTGAGTCAGGGATATGGACATCCCTATGGATGTGCCCCTAGTGGATGAGAACTAGTGGGTGTATAATATACCTTGATATATTGTTCAAGAGTCAGAACTATATGTAGCCCTAATTGTAATGTAAACGGTATAGGTCGTCCCCACCTTAATGTGATTTAATAATTAATATAAAAGATAATTAATATGGAAAATATTAATTATATTTTGAGTTATTGAGGTCCACCCTATTGTGCCAATAGACACATCATTTGATGTGAAAAGTCTTATATAAATAAAGGTGAATCCATATTGTGTCATCTCATGATTTTAGAAGTTGTGGTCTGAAATTATTAGAATTGCATCACCCTCTTGTGTGCTAGTTTTGGTGATGATGTGGGAGGTCTTTCTCTTGAGGAATATAACAAAGGATTGACTAGGTTTTCTTCCCTTGTTGAGAAGGTTTCCCAGGATACTTCTTGTGTACTTGTGCATGGATCTTCTTCTTGTGATCTTGTTTGTTGCAGTAGTTATGGTTCAAGTAATTGTTGAAACAAAAAATTTAAAAGGAACACATGAGCCATAGCTCACTGAAACTTTAACAACATCTACACAGGGTCTCTCTACACAACAGCAACAAGTGGACAAGATAATAGAAGATCACAAAGACATATTTCCCTCACCTTGTTAGGATCCATTCCTAACCCCTCATAGTTAGTCATTAGTTAGTTGTCATTGTAATATGTGGTCAATCCTCATTATTATCAGGACCAAAAGTAGTTAGGAGGTCAGTTAGTAGAATGCTAGAAATCAGTTATGGTATTGGCCCATGGTATTTTTGGTTGTGAACTATATTTAAAGAATTCATCTCTCCATTGTAAGTGGTTGAGGATTATTGTAAGAGATCTCTGCTCATTTGGAGGTTTCCTCCTCAAAGAGGCAAGTGAACTAAGAATTTTGTGATATCAATATTGCATTTATGATCTATATTTGATTTTCTTGTTACTTGCGTAGTATATTTGTTTGTTCTGTTAATTGTTCCAGGTATATCACAAGTGGTATCATAGAACTTTCCTGGGTAGGAAGTGTGGGAAAATTGTTTTTTCCAGGGTAGCGACGTGTTCTGGCATCGATAAACAACATAGATTTGTCATTCAACACACACATCCACTGTTGGGGAAGCATACACGTAGGAAATACAAGTGGTTTTTAAGTGCACATATTTTTTCCACCCTTGTAACCCATGTTGGTACCCCTTTGAGTGGTAGTGCATCAGATAGCACCTATGCACGAACTTTCCCTAGAAATTTTGGAACCATCCTAGCTCAACTGATCGAGCACCTGACTATTATAGTGTCATCGAGAACAACACTCGAGAACATACTCTCTAGTATCTGGGTAATTGGGTAGTACGACTAGGGCTACGATTGAGCCTCATTAGTTGTTGCCCTAAGATATTGGACCGAGTACTATTGTCAACCCCACACATATATCAGGGAGCTATGGCATAGGGAAAACCATTGTCTGTAGGTACCCAAAAAATAACTATAACCTTTGGGAAAGACACAAAACAGAAAAATAACAACATTATGGTTACGAAATTCCTACATTTTTATTCCTGTTAATAATTTGGAAATTTTGACACTGCAAAATTATTCAGATTGAAGTATAACTCCACGGGAATTAAAAAAAAACACCCTTGTTTGAGACCTATCCCATTGGCTTCCTCTTTCTTCCTTGATCTTCGTGATACCTATCATTTTTACACCTTTTTTTGGACTTGATCCCATTATCCCCTTGTTTGCGACCTATCCCATTGGCTTCCTCTTTTATCCCTGATCGCAATGATACCTATCATTTTTAATCCCTTTTGTGGACTTGAAATCCTTCCCGACACTCTTATTTTGCACCTATCCCATCATACTTATTATCTTGTTCTGATCATTGTGGTAGCAGTCTCATTAATCCCTCACAATGGTCCTTGCCACCTGCTCTCACACTAGGGAAGAGTGGGACACTAAGGTCACACAACTATATGAATATGTATTTGTGATCAAACAAACCTGGGGGGACCTTGAACAAATCCAACAATGCTTTCAAGACATGTATGACATAAATAAAATCTTGAAATTTATTTCCCAACACCTTGGATTGTTTGGAAATGGTAATCAATACTTTGAAGCCTCTCATTCCTCTCATTATGAGAATACTCATAATTCTCACTCCCCTTGGGGTTCTGCAAACTCTTATAATAAGCTGCCAAAAGTGGAGATGCATAAACTTGATGTATTTTACCTAGTTGGGTGGGTCTCCCAAATGGAACACTACTTCTCCCTCCATGATATTCGAGATGATGAGACCAAAATCCATGTAGGAGTTCTATACTTAGACCAAGAATGTTGGCAATGGTGGAAATGGCATAAAAAATGCTATCCAGGACATCCTAATTGGAACATGTTCATCAAAGCCGTTTGTGCACATTTTGATAGGGAAACTCATTATTTGGGGCGCCTCACCAAGTGGAAACAAACAGGTTTGGTCGTTGATTTCATAGCAACATTTGAATAGTTGGATATCAGAACAGAAAGCTTATTTGATGAATTCTATTTGGAATGTTTCATAAGTGGCTTAAAGGAGGAAATTTGTGCTTATATTTGCATGCATTATCATATTACTTGGTTGCAGGTGTGAAAATCAGCATTGGAAGATGAGACAATTCTTCATGCAAAACCCCTCCGTTCTTCATTCCTAAACCTTCCTCGTCTAGGGGCTCCCACTGCTCCCACTCAAACCTTGAAGGTTCAAAAGGTGTTTCCAGTAGAAATGACAGAACATAGGGAAAAAGTTCTTTGTTATTACTATGATGAAAAATATGCACTAGGACATAGATGTCGTGAACAAAATTTGTCCAAATTGATGGGTCAGAAGACTGAATGTCAGATGAGGCCCTCAAGCTAGAGGATATTGAGCCCACTCCGCCCCTCTCAGAAGTTGTTGCACCTTCTGTGGAACCGGAAGAACCTGTCATCTCTCTCCATGCCCTTGCTGGTATTGCTTCTCCATAGACATTAAATATCAAAGGCTACATCAAATAATGATCGGTAGTAGTGTTGATTGATAGAGACAACACTCATAATTTTACTCATCATAGGGTCGCCAAGGATTTCAATTGTTTTATTCAACCAGTTTCAAATTTTCAAATTCTTATAGCTAATGGTGGTACAATTAAATGTGTGGGTTGTTGTGAGAATGTCAAGATCCAAATGGGATATTATACTATTAAATATCATATGTTTTCCATTTCCATGGGTGGTTTTGATATTGTCTTGGATGTTGAATGTTTGCGCACTTTGGGATCGATTACCATGGATTATCAAGAGTTATATATGAGCTTTACTCAAGAGTCTCACACATATACCCTCCATGGCTTGACTGTTAGGTCCCCATAAATTATCATATCTCACAGAATGGAAAAACTCCTGAAGAAATCTCATCATGGGGTGATTTTCCCAATTTAATTCCATCCAGGTACAGGAGCCATCATCCCCCAAAATCCATCCTGACCAGCAAATCGTCATGGAAAAGAACCATCGAGTCTTTGAGACACCCACAAACTTACCCCCATCCTAGGGTGATCATGATCACAACATTCCTCTCTTGTCGGGCAATCATCCCCCCAATCTATGCCCACACAGGTGCCCCTTTGCTAAAAAAATGAAATAGAAAAAATAGTGCAGGAATTATTGGAAGCCACGCTAATTCTCCCAAGTACCATCCCATCCTCCCCTGTTGTAATGGTCCTAAAGAAATAAGGTTCATGGCATATGTGTCCAAATTTTTCATTCCTTAATAAATTGACCATTAAGGATAAGTTTCCCATTCCTGTCATTGATGATATGTTGGATAAGCTCTGGGGTGACTGTTTATTCACCAAATTGGATCTTCACTCTAGTTATCACCAGATTAGGATGAAGGAAGTAGATATTTTGAATATTTCTTTTAGAACTGATGAAGGCCATTATGAGTTCTTGGTAATTCCTTTTGGGCTTTGAAATGATCCATCTACCTTCCAGAGTCTCATGAATAAAATATTGAAGCCCTATCTTCAGAAGTTTGTTCTAGTTTTCTTTGACGACATCCTCATTTATAGTCGCACTTGGGATTTCCATCTTCAACATGTGTAAAAACTACTCTAATTATTATAGGAACATTAGTTGTTCGTAAAAAATTCCAAGTGTTCTTTTGGGGAAAGTGAGGTCAAATACTCGGGACACATTGTCGGCCATGAAAGAGTATGCGTGGATCCCAACAAAATTCAATCCATGCAAGAATGGCCACGTTATAATACATTGAAAATCCTTTGGGGTTTCCTTGGCCTCACAGGATATCATAGGAAAATTTTCCACCATTATGATAAAAATTCCCGACCATTGACGAACCTTCTTAAGAAGAATGTATTCCAGTGCATCCTTGTAGCCGAGCAATCATTCCTATACTTGAAGTGGGCCATGTGTACTACTCTCATCTTAGCAATCCCTAATTTCAACAAAACTTTTTTGGTCGAATCATATGCATCTGACACTGGCATTGGTGCAATTCTCATTTAAGAAGGTCGAACTCTTGCTTTCACTAGCTAGGATTTGAGTGGTCGCAATTTGGGAAAATCTACATATGAAAAGGAAATGATGGCCATTCTGCATGTTGTGCACACATAGTGACCATATCCATTAGGGCGCGATTTACATATCAAAATCGATAACCATAGTCTCAAGTATTTCATTGAGTATCGATTTTCATCCCCAGAAAAAAAAGGTGGTTGACCGAAATGTTGGGCTATGATTATGAGATCATCTCTAAGAAAGTGTTATAACTCAAATTTCCACTTCTATGCATCCTTGATTTTGGCCTACTCATTCATACATCTTCCAACCCATTTTTCTGGAGTTGTTATATAAAAAAACCTTTTTGTATGGAATACGCACCCTGTTGCATATGGACAGTCCATACATATGCTAGTTGCATACCTAAAATCTTGCATACATACACTAGTTGCACTACTAAAAGCACATGTGTACTCTAAAAAGTGACAAAAAAATATAAAATCTGCGCTTTCCGATGGAGTTTACAGGATATCTTAGGTTTTGTAACCATCTTACCTCCTGTAGCCCTTTTGGAAACACATTAACCATATTTTTCTCATATAAAAAGGGCCCTAGGGGGGTCATTTGTATATATCAAACTAGAGGCAAGAGAACTCTGCCAAATTTCTCCCTTGTTTCCCAAGCTTTCTGCATTTTTCTCTGAGTTTTATCCTCAACATTCCCTTCCATCCATCTTCCTTATACCATCCATCCTTTTCCCCTTGTATTGGCATGTTGGTGGTGAAGATAGTATTGGGAATAGTTCACTTGGAGACAAAGTAGAGAAACCCAGGCGAGTTTCGTGGAATGGTGCCAGCAAAGTTAAAGTTTTAACCTCTGATTTTGTTATTAATAAAAGAGAAACGTTCTTGTTCCAGATCTTTATGTCTATGTGTTTGTGCTTATGAATATTTTCATGAATAACTAACTCTTTAGATAATCTTGGTAATTAAGCATATGTTTTCAGAGTTTGTTCTGTAACATTGTTTTAGGCTAGCTTTGGGAGGAGTTCTACAATCATGGAACAAACAACAATCGAAAGGGATCGACATCATCTGTAAGGAATTAAGGTACACATTTCTATCTTCCTTCCCTTCCCTTAATTATCGTAAGTTTTTGTTTGGTTTGGGGTAGAATATATGATTTTATGTCTTTTAGGGTGTTAAGGATCTACCTAGTCACTAGACCTAGATTAGGGGGATTTTCCCCATAGAAGAATTGGAAACTCCACTGGGGAGTCTCTCTAGGGTCTTGTTGGGAGATATTTGTTTGGTTTGAATTCTTGTTTTTGTTGTGTTTTCTGAGTCTTTTTGGGTCTCTGGTCACCTTCTAGGTGCTTTCCAACCTCCCTGATCTAAGTTCTTTATCTAAATATTTCTCTTTTTGAGAATTTTCAGTGGTGTATGCACCTTTCTCTCTACCCTTCTCGCATACATACGCGTTATGTATAATACACAACTCGTGTACATACGCAGGCTGACTGTGCACAATACACATACCTTTCATCTTGAACATTTTTTTCGAAAGGATTTTCTTTCCTTTCAGGAAACCTTTTCATTCTCAGGTTTTCTTAAGTTCTAGGGGCCTTTGTTGACTCTGGTTTGGCTATATTCAAGGCTCATATTGTCTATGAAATTGCAAAGAAATCCTCTTGTCTCTCTGTGTTTCCAAGCATTCKTGGCTTATTTTTAGCTTGAATTTTTAAGAAAAATGAGCTGCATTTTAAAAAAAAATTCCCCCTCATGGTTGGGAGGGGCCATGAATCGTGTATTCTACAGTTTCTTTTAGCATATTTTGTTAGTTTTTCTTTGATTGAAAGGAAAAAAAAAAAAACCTAGTTTTTATACTAGTTAGGTCTCTTTCTTTCTTTGCATTGCTATTTGAAAAAGAAAAAGAAATTAACATAATGTTGTGTTTTCTTCTCATCTTTAAATAATTTCAAAAGAAAAATAAGAAACAAAATCCTTTCATCTGCTCTTTTGTTTCACTCGAAAGTTGCATTGTGCATTTTTCATGGAAAGGAGAAAAGATTGCATCTTTAGGTTTGAAGGATTGTTCATGCATTTTCTTTCTTGAAATTATTTTTCTTTTGAAGGATTAGTGTAAAGTTTTCTTTTCTAGTGTTCTTATAAGTTTCATTTTTGCAAGATTCTTAAACAACATCAGTTTCACTACCACACCCTTGAGTAATCAAACCACTAAAATGAATGCTTAATTTAAAATCAATTAGACATTTGTTTTTGTAGGGTACACCAATTAGACTAGGCTTTAGGGCCTTCGATTAGGTGTGGAGAGGAAACTCTCCAAGTACGCTAAACAAACTTAAGAGTCTTATTTAAGGAGTGTTGAAGTCCATTTCTCATAAAATTTAGCAGGGACCCCCCTCTAACACAGGGGATAAACACAAGGTCACGTGAGGAAAGGCGGATGAGATAACCCCTCCAAATCTAGACCAAGCGTAGTGGGGATCGTATCCAATGGTTCAAACCAACCACGATCAATGACCCACGTTTATTCTGGATCCTAGGGTGGCGATTTTCTCCATCCACTAACCACCTTGCAACTTCTGGCCATCATACGGCCCTCACGATTTTGCGAGTTCTCCACAGAGAATTCTGATCGTCCAACTCTGCTTCTCAAGGACTTCTGGCCAATGACTTGGTACCCTCCTTCTGAACCTTCATCTACTTGATCCAACACTTATGGTGTGGATTTCTCTCTCTCCCTGTGGCCATATATCACATCAGCTGTAGTTTTATAATACCGCTACACCTCTTGAGCTTTGTAACACGGTCAAGTAGTCCATTGACACTCAGAAACATTCTAAGGTCTAAAATTAGTCCTCTAGACACAATTTCTTCTCAAAACCTCTATCCAAAGACCACTTATCCGGCCCATCCAGGCTCAGTGTTGAAACTAGACTCTGATACCATACTGTAATGTCCCCCGATCATCATCCCACTGGCCGAGAAAACGCTACTGTGTGGAACAACATCATTCTCATACTTAATTAATAACATGCATTTAAGTCATATTAAACAAATTTAACTCAGAGTAATCACAAGATTACTGCTAACATAAATAATCCCTGGCATTAACAATAATTCATATGCACAACAGAATACATGATACATATAAGCATCACAGGCATGCAAAACATAATATTAAGCATACATTGATACTTATCTTTGAAACCGTGGTAATTCCACCAACCACATGCAGGCCTTCCATGAATCTCCCAGCCTTAGACCATGCTACTCATCATGTTCAGTAGTGGGTCACCCTCGAGCTGGGACTAAGCTCCACCCAAGGCAAGGAATCCTAGTCTAGGCTGAAGTTACAGGGAAAACTGCACAGAATAACTGGAAGGATTCTTCCCAGGATGCCTTCTTATGCCCACTACTCATGAACTCTCATTCCCCACATGCATGTTCTGCCCGGGAGTATACACCTTCACAAGCACAATCCATCAATGTTTCACCTCCCTCTTTGGGTCTCGGCAACAAGCCGGATTAAGAAGTCTTAGAGCTCCGTAGCTGGTGTTGGACTCTCTCTGGAAGAATACCACTTCCCAACAGACTCCTTCACCTGGAAATAGCTTCTCACAGGCCTAACAGACTGCCTCTTCAACTAAGGGCCTAAAAACCCACTTCTTTAGCCCCTTTTGACTCAATTCCCACACGGTGAGGATAATCACAACAACAATAGAAATTTGGTTAACTCACAGTGACAGCAGTAACAGGAATTTGGGTATGGACATCCAAAAACGACAACAGCCCACACTAAGACATAGCATAGTTCAGACATTTACAAGGTGCTCGGAATTCACAGGAGACACAGCTCAGTTCGCGAGTTTGCCACTAGTTTCAGGGTGCGTGACAAGGAATCAACGTAGAGGTCGATCGTGGAGCTAAACATAATTCACGAAGGATGGGGAATGACAAAGTGACTCAGGTGGAGAATGGAAAAATGCAAGAGAAAAAAAAATTCTCGTGAGGGTTTCCTTCACGGTGCGCGGGTAAGCAAATGCAGACACAGAGGCAAAACAGGTTCAGACGGGCATCACGGTGAACTCAGGCAGAGGATGACAGAATGACCGACCCCCCCACGGATGACTTCTACAGTTTTTTAACTGCATGTGCCTAGGTCAACACATGTCACCCATGAAGCTGCATGCAATCCATCAGCATGCATTCCTCTCCAGGAACTTAGGACAAAACATATATTTCACATGGCTTTTGGAATAATATTAAAATATTATTCCCAAGGACTTAAGCCCCTAGGCGCAACACTTAGCCTCTCTTTCCAACCTTCCATCCCCCAATCCCTTACCTACTCTGTGGAAGCTTAGTCCCCCATCACTCATTCATCGTGGTTGATTTGCGCGCAGTGGTGTTTATATTTTTTATTAATGTTATGCATGATTACATATACAAAAGCAGGCTCCTAGCCTTAACACTTAGGCTCTCCGGCCTAATAACACATAAGCCCACCAACTTATATAAATTTGGCTCACTAGCCTATAAAACATAATTACAATTCATAATGCAAGCTTTATACTTCATATACATGATTTACAACAGGGCTCAGCCTTGGGGACATTACAAATTGCCTTTGGGTCTTGCGTTGTTAACATATTTGCTTACATATGAGGAACACAAGATCTTAGTCAATCTAAAGCAATTTTAGGTGTTACTTCATGATTAAAAAAGATTGTTTCAATGTAAATAGTATTTGCAAGTAGTTGAGTCTACAACAATGGGGTCATATAGTTTTAAACAACATCTAACCTTACTCTTCTAAATAAAACTAGATTCTACTCCATTGCAGTTTAACCTCTTATCTAGAGGTTTTTTTTCCTTGAAGGTGGAAAAACCTATCATAACTTGGTTGTCAACTAGCAGTGAGGAAAGCGAACACTCATAATCATTATTCAAGCAAAACCATGCCACCTAAAATAACCCATTGGTGGTCCGTAAGGGGGGACATCCACTCTTGCAAGATGCTTTTAGGTCTCGGACCATTAACTTGTTTCCTTATGTCTGAGGAATAATAGCTCTTAACCAATCAAAAGCAATTTTAGGTCTTACTCTAGAACCCATCTTTAATAATATGATATAATTTAATTTAATTTTATAATTCAATTATTTTTTTAAATATTTTAAATTAGAAAAATTATAATGATCTTGACACTTTTATTTTTATTATATTTACATATTAAAATTGACATTTTGAAAAATATTTAATATTCTATCAATATTATAATATTATATATTAATTTTAAAGAAAAACAAGACATCATTATTATTATATTTTCATTAAAAAATATAAATAATCATAAATTTATATTGAAATTAATAATATATAATTTGATCCATATGCACATTGGTGGCCACCACCTATTCCACTAGCTCAAATTAAATTTTCCATCTTGGTAGGTTTTCTACAGTTTTTCGGGTCCCAAACTTCTGAGGTTGTTTTGAGGCCCCAAATGATGTTTTTTTTACTTGGAAGCACTCAATAGATCCTTATTAGGATGTATTGGGTCATTCAAAATGTGTACTCCTCGACTAGTCCTTTCTGACGGGGTACCGAGCACCCCAAACGAATATCACATGCAAAATTTGTGCCCTCGAGAAGTTGATGTATCAACTACCCCCATTGGGACCCACAAACCTTTTGGTGTTTAATATTTCAGAGATAAGATTCCACCATTCTAGCTAGCTTGTGTGCTTTGCATTTTACAGTCTTTTGTATTCCAGGTAGTCATTAATGGAATTTGAGTTTTACTATATTACTGCGTTCCTTGTGATATCTCTGTGTATTTCCTTGTTATATCTATGTTATATTTCTTCCTTCATGTCATTCTCAAAATAATCTAGATCAGTGGTATCAAAGTAATTTGCTCCTTGTCGTTCTTAGTGCATGTCCCCGACGAGGTCTGGGTATAGAGAGTTGGGTCTTGAGCTTGTTTTTCTCGAGGAAAAATGCTCTCACATTCCCAAGAAACCTCCCATGGTGAAAGAAAAGAGGGATGATAGAGTATGATATTGTATCAAACTGTTCCTCGAGGAAACCCTTGCGTGATAGATGAATGAGATGATGGATAATTTCTCTTAGATCCTTCAATGACTGCCAACAAAAATGGAGGCACCTTCAACCAATAGTGACTTCGGAGGTGAGACGCCCTTTAAGGTGCAAGTTAAATTTAATATTCATTTATCTGAAGGTCAGATAGACACCGATGCTTTGATATTCCAACAATGAAAAAATCACCTTCGTGCTCCTTAAGGCCCTTCCCCAAGCTCCTTAAGGATGAGTCTACAATTTTTGGGCCAACACCCACTTGGGCAGATTTTGTTGATGCCCTCAAGATGCAATACTACCCTGTTGGAAACTATGATGACCAATATATGAGATGGACAAATATGCATGAGGAGAGACACCAGACGGTGCTAGAGTACACCAACATATTCAATACTTTGCAGACAAAGCTTGGTATTAAAGACTATGAATGACACATGGTTTTAAAGTACTGCAGTGGCCTACACATGTAGATCAAACATAATTGGAGTTCTTGGAAATCTCCTCACTGAGAGATGTTTACGGATATGATGTCAATATTGAGAAGAAGTTCAAGCAAAAGAATATGCGATATTTCACTTTTGCAAACCCATCGCAATAGAAGCCCAGTAAGGGTGGCCCTAACTCCTAGGGAAAAGGAAAAATCAAGGATGGCTAGTCCCAAGACAACTAGTCGAAGCCACCAACAAAGAAGGGTAATGGGAAGTTGAAGAAGGACACTAGAAAGGGGTGTGAGTTCCACAAAATCCCTTGGCACAATATTGATCAATGTCACTCCAAACAATCATTGTTGGCTAAGATGAAAGCCTCATGGTCGAATGTTGAATTAGAATTTGATTTAGAACCAAAAAAGGGAAAAAGGATCATTGATGCATAACCCAGTGTCACCATCACTACCACAAAATTCCATTCAGAGTAACCATAGGATCTTGAAGAAGGGGAGCACTTCTTCCACTCATAGATGTGGGTGAAGGAGACCCCACTTCATTTCATTATTGACAATGGTAGCTAGAAGAACCTAATCTCAGAAGAGGTCATCAAGAGGTTGAACTTGACAACAACGTTACATCCTCAACCTTACACCATGGGTTGGCTCATCCAAGGATGGGACATCCATGTCAGCCAACAATGTCACCTTCACTATGACATCAAACCCTTCAAAGATGAGGTATTATGTGATGTTTCCCCACTTGAAGTTTGTGATGTTTTGTTAGAACATCCATCTATGTGGAAGCATCATGTTGTTTATGAAACTAGACCCCATAGTATCATTATTTCTTTGGGAGACTAACTCTATAGGGTACCAGAGGAAATAACAACTACTACAGTCTCTTTTATCTCCACGAAGCAGTGCAGAAAGGTGGTTTCTCAAACCGAGAGATTTTTCCTCTTTATGGCTTGGTCAGAACGTGAACGAAAGGTCACTGTAACCACAAAAACCTTTGTTAATGAATGAAGCTATGTGATACATTCTCCATCTTACAAACCTGTGAGTTGTGGATCATTACAGCTATGTAAGTCTTTCTCTCATCTTACAAACTTGAGAGAAATTCTCTAACTATTGGAAGAGCAACATACATCTGCGTAGCACCAATGATCCCCATGCAATCTTAATTACTGGAATCATCTACACGGACATAATGTCATGTCGGAATGAAAAAAGGAAGGGGTCAAAGTATCATATTCTGGATTGGTTGGATTGATAGTGATTTATACCCTTTGCAAGCG
>ML793882.1:161895-200311 GCA_009831015.1 Picea engelmannii | reverse complement strand
CATAAAGTAATGAGAAAGGACGTTGTATACCTTGGAATGATTAGATGAAATGATAGTATAAGTCAAAATGTAGGTGATGAAGGGTAAAATAATAGCAAAAAGTATGGGCAAAAAGGGTACAATATGTGGTCCTAACACTACCTTCCAGAGTCTCATGAATAAAATCTTGAAGCCCTATCTTCAGAAGTTTGTTCTAGTTTTCTTTGATGACATCCTTATTTATAGTCGCACTTGGGATTTCCATCTTCAACATGTGTAAAAACTACTCTAATTATTATAGGACCATTAGTTGTTCGTAAAAAATTCCAAGTGTTCTTTTGGGAAAAGTGGGGTCAAATACTCGGGACACATTGTCAGCCATGAAAGAATATGCGTGGACCCCAACAAAATTCAATCCATGCAAGAATGGCCACGTTCTAATACATTAAAAATCCTTCGGGGTTTCCTTGGCCTCACAGGATATTATAGGAAATTTTTCCACCATTATGATAAAAATTTTCAACCATTGATGAACCTTCTTAAGAAGAATGTATTCCAGTGCATCCATGTAGCCAAGCAAGCATTCCTATACTTGAAGCGAGCCACGTGTACTACTCTCGTCTTAGCAATCCATGATTTCAACAAAACTTTTGTGGTCTTATCATATGCATCTGACACTAGCATTGGTGCAGTTCTCACTCAAGAAGGTCGAACTCTTGCTTTCACTAGCCAGGATTTGAGTGGTCGCAATTTGGGAAAATCTACATATGAAAAGGAAATGATGGCCATTCTCCATGTTGTGCACACATCATGACCATATCCATTGGGGCATCGTTTACATATCAAAATCGATAACCATAGTCTCAAGTATTTCATTGAGTATCGATTTTCATCCCCAGAAAAAAAAGGTGGCTGACCGAAATGTTGGGCTATGATTATGAGATTGTCTATAAGAAAGTGTTATAACTCAAATTTCCACTTCTATGCATCCTTGATTTTGGCCTACTCATTCATACATCTGCCAACCCATTTTTATGGAGTTGTTATATAAAAAAACCTTTTTGTATGGAATACACACCCTGTTGCATATGGAGAGTGCATACATATGCTAGTTGCATACCTAAACTCTTGCATACATACACTAGTTGCACTACTAAAAGCACATGTGTACTCTAAAAAGTGACAAAAAAATATAAAATCTGCGCTTTCCGACGGAGTTTACAGGCTATCTTAGGTTTTGTAACCATCTTACCTCCTGTAGCCCTTTTGGAAACACATTAACCATATTTTTCTCATATAAAAAGGGCCCTAGGGGGGTCATTTGTATATATCAAACTAGAGGCAAGAGAACTCTGCCAAATTTTCTCCCTTGTTTCCCAAGCTCTCTGCATTTTTCTCTGAGTTTTATCCTCAGCATTCCCTTCCATCCATATTCCTTATACCATCCATCCTTTTCCCCTTATATTGGCATGTTGGTGGTGAAGATAGTATTGGGAATAGTTCACTTGGAGACAAAGTAGAGGAACCCAGGCGAGTTTTGTGGAATGGTGCCAGCAAAGTTCAAGTTTTAACCTTTGATTTTGTTATTAATAAAAGAGAAACATTCTTGTTCCAGATCTTTATGTCTATGTGTTTGTGCTTATGAATATTTTCATGAATAACTAACTCTTTAGATAATCTTGGTAATTAAGCATATGTTTTCATAGTTTGTTCTGTAACATTTTTTTAGGCTAGCTTTGGGAGGAGGTCTACAATCATGGAGCAAACAACAACTGAAAGGGATCGACATCATCCGTAAGGAATTAAGGTACACATTTCTATCTTCCTTCCCTTCCCTTAATTATCGTAAGTTTGTGTTTGGTTTGGCGTAGAATATATGATTTTATGTATTTTAGGGTGTTAAGGATCTACCTAGTCACTAGACCTAGATTAGGGGAATTTTCCCCATAGAAGAATTGGAAACTCCATCGGGGAGTCTTTCTAGGGTCTTTTTGGGAGATATTTGTTTGGTTTGAATTCTTGTTTTTGTTGTGTTTTCTGAGTCTTTTTGGGTCTCTGGTCACCTTCTAGGTGCTTTCCAACCTCCCTAATCTAAGTTCTCTATCTAAATATTTCTCTTTTTGAGAATTTTCAGTGGTGTACGCACCCTGCTCTCTACCCATCACGCATACATACGTGTTATGTATAATACACAACTTGCATACATACGCAGGCTGACTGTGCACAATACACGTACCTTTCATCTTGAACATTTTTTTCGAAAGGATTTTCTTTCCTTTTAGGAAACCTTTGCATTCTCAAGTTTTCTTAAGTTCCATGGGCCTTTGTTGACTCTGGTTTGGCTATATTCAAGGCTCATATTGTCTATGAAATTGCAAAGAAATCCTCTTGTCTCTCTGTGTTTCCAAGCATTCTTGGCTTATTTTTAGCTTGATTTTTTAAGAAAAATGAGTTGCATTTTAATAACAAATTCCCCCTCATGATTGGGAGAGGCCATGAATCGTGTATTATACAATTTCTTTTAGCATATTTTGTTAGTTTTTCTTTGATTGAAAAAAAAAAAAAAAACCTAGCTTTTATGCTAGTTAGGTCTCTTTCTTTCTTTGCATTGCTATTTGAAAAAGAAAAAGAAATTAACATAATGTTGTGTTTTCTTCTCATCTTTAAATCATTTCAAAAGAAAAATAAGAAACAAAATCCTTTCATCTGCTCTTTTGTTTCACTCGAAAGTTGCATTTTTCATTTTGCATGGAAAGGAGAAAAGATTGCATCTTTAGGTTTGAAGGATTGTTCATGCATTTTCTTTCTTGAAATTATTTTTCATTTGAAGGATTAGTCTATAGTTTTCTTTGCCAGTGTTCTTATAAGTTTCATTTTTGCAAGATTTTAAACAACATCAGTTTCACTACCACACCCCTGAGTAATCAAACCACTAAAATGAATTCTTAATTTAAAATCAATTAGACATTTGTTTTTGTAGGGTACACCAATTAGACTAGGCTTTAGGGCCTTCGGTTAGGTGTGGAGAGGAAACTCTCCAAGTACGCTAAACAAACTTAAGAGTCTTATTTAAGGAGTTTTGAAGTCCATTTCACATAAAATTTAGCGGGGACCCCCCTCTAACACAGGGGATAAACACAAGGTCATGTGAGGAAAGGTAGATGAGATAGCCCCTCCAAATCTAGACGAGGATCGTATTTGAGGGTCATTCTTGGGATTCTGCTGACTGCATCTGACTATGGAGCTTCATGGAACTAAAATCTATTTGGGATCCTCAGTTGTCTTCTTGAGCATTTTATTTCACTACCCTTTAAAGGATTTGGATATAGTTATCCTGCTCTTATGATCTTTTCGACTATCGATTGTACCTGCTTGGTGACTGACTACGAGCTGGAAAGTTAGTTTAAATTTTATAAGTACTTACAAAGGTGACTATGGGGGAATACCAAGGTACCTAGGATAGATGTAGGACCATGCTTCTCAGAGTATACCTGGAGGTTGTTTTCTTGTTCGAGTTACACTTGCACTAGTAAGTTGCTCTAGTGTTGGTTGGCGTAATTGTTCTTCCTACCTTTTGCTTGATTTATCTTTAGGGAATTTTTAGTGGTGTGCTCTGTGATCCTTAGTTTTCCATAGAAAGTTAGTCAGTCATTTCTTTGGGTCTCTGAACTAAGGTGTATACCTTCCACTTCATCATTCGTGAGGACTTTTGGATCTTTCGCTTAGAAATGTGAAGCTGCCTCCTTATATGCATAAATTTTTGTACCACTTATTTACAGGAGTCAGTTTGTGAGAATTTTACGGACTTGAATGATCCTCCAAGGGAAGAACCTGTGCATAATATATTCATGGCCAAATTTACTAACGATACCAACCAAGAAACCCATTCTCAAGGGGATTCTTGTGATTTTCCTTTCTTTGGAAATGTCGGTATCCCTATGATGGCCACTTTGTACATTCCTGGGTTGAATGTGGGAATACTGGTTTGGTTGGTTACCATTCCAAATGTCCCTAATTCTCTTGATGCTTCTCATTTAAGCACCTTATGTCATGGGCATCATGTTGATGTTCCTTCATCAACAACATCTTCTCCTCCTCCTTCTTCCTTCTCTGGTGAAATTCTAGCTACTAATAACCGGAAGTCTAAACGAAATAGAAAGAGAAATAATAGGAAGAAGAAATCACAAAACTCTCTGAGTCATGTTGGAGATAGGTCATCAACCTCTGCAATTCATGTTGAAGACCAACACCCAGCCTCTACAAGTCATGCTAGGGGAAAGAACCTAACCTCTACAAGTCATGCTGGGAGAAAAAGTCAAGTTATTGTTATTCATACTGGCGATAGGTCTGTAGCCTCTGCAAGTCATGTCATCAACCAATCACCAACCTATGGAAATCATGTTGGAGATGTGAAACCAACCAATGCAAGTCATGCTAGGGGCATGAACCTAGTCCCTATGAGTCATACTAGAGTTCAAAAACCAACCTCTGCTAGTCATGTTGGAGAGTTGTCAACAACCTCTATGAGTCATGTTGAGGAAAAGGAACCAACCATTGCTAGTCATGATGGGGGAATTAATTCTATTGAGAAACCTAGATGAATAGGACATAAGCCTAAGCTCTCTTGTAATCTTTTCAAGTGAAATCACCTTACTCATCTGTGCCCTGGAATTCCAGAGGCACGAATATTGTGGTCCATGTCTACAAGCTATTCTGATTCTGAGTCTTCGTCGGTTTCCCCATGATCTATTCATCCTTTGGTTGATGAAGTGGTCATGCCAATGTAATATTTAGCTGATACCACTCCTCTTTTGGGGGGTGATACACCTTCATACCATGTTGTCTCGCAGCCTATTTAGCCAGTGTTTGAGGAAGTGGTCATGCCTATGCAAGATTTGACTGATCCCACTCTTCTCTTGGAGAGTGTCAAGTCTACCAAAGGGGTCACTCCAATGCAATCTTCGATTGATCCCACTCTTTTCTTGGAGATTTTCGAGTCTACCAAAGTGGTCATGCTGATGCAAAATTTGGTTGATCCCACTCTTATGATGGGGAGTGATGTCTCTACGAACTATGTTTTTAGCATTTCCAGTTTAGTACTTTTAGAACAAGGGGGCATTCTTCTCACTTCGATCACACCCCCTCCAAGTCCTAAGATCGTTTCCTTTGATTGGAATTACCTTGTTGATCCTGATCTTCCTTCTTATGTTCCCTTTCAAATAAGGGTTGAAGTAAATTCAAAAATCATTTACCGATGTATTGTAGATGAAGGAGCCTCCAGAAGTATTTTATCCTCCTTGGCTTGGAAAGATTTGGGTTCTCCCGAGCTTGTGTCTGCATCGCATGAGTTGTCGGATTTTGACAGACGTCCTAGTGAATATTTTTGGATTCTTACTCAGTTTCCTATCTCATTAGGTAGGAATATTGTCCTTGTCGATGTTATAGTGGTGCAAGGCCCACTAGATTTAAATATTCTTATCGGGCGTGACTATGTATATTCTATGAATGATGTGGTGTCCACGCTCTTCTAGGTGATTTATTTCCATCACAATGGAAGCATTGTCACTATCGACCAGCTGGAATCTTATAATCACCATCCTAATTCTGTGTTAGTTCATGTTGCTGCCTTTATATGTTCCTAGTATTCGTGTAGACTCTACCCCACCACAGGTAAATTATGTGGCATCTTGTCCTCGGTGTTCAATTTCTCCTAAGCAGGAACTTGTTCACTCATGTTTTCCTTCTCGATACTTGGTATAAACAATTGATCCATTGGTCTATCCAATGGGGGAATGAGAGCCCTTGCTTACCCCTCTTGGTCCAAGTGATCTTGAGTTTCCTTTTGAGTCTGATCTCATTGTTTGTATATCCTCAAGAATTTTTTATTGTGATTCTTCACTGATAGACTCTGCAAACCCTGACTAGAACCTCCATCGTCATATGGAATATGGTCAGTTTTCTTCACCTTTTGGGACTATCGATCCTCCTCGTTCACGTTATTTCCCAGATATTGAGTTTCCTTCGGATGAGGCTATCCTTGAAGCCATGGATAAATACTATATGATGTGGGAATACTTACACCTTTGTTTGCATTTTCTTCCCTTTTGGGATACTTTCCAGGTTTACTACCGAAGAGACACTTGGTCAGAGCCTAGCAGTGGGCTCTACTTGAACCAATACTATGCATGAGCCGTAAGGTTGTGTAGTGCCTTGTGCCATATTGTACAGTACATGATTTTGCAGAAGTTTTCTCTTTGAAATTTGTTCATTGTATCAATCCTCTCTGACAAGTATTGACCTCAAAACTGACATATAGGTTAGGTTTTTCCCTACTTGCATTTTTTCATTATTCGTTTCTGGGTTCATTTGGCCTTAGGAATAACCCCACTGAATTGTGATACGAACCTTCCTTGTTGATAAGTGTGTTGTACTTTATGTGGTATATCCTTCCTTCCATGGGAATTCTAGTTAGACCCTTGTTTTTTGTTTGTAGTTTTGACTATTTGGGTTGGTTGTCATTGCTGTCAACCCTTGAAGAAAGTCTGGTAGTGAATTATGGTAACAAAAAGGTTTGGGTAATGGAACCAAGTTTTTTTGATGTATAATGGTATGATTTTTAATATATTTTAAGTTAAGACTATTCTGGATGGATAGTAGATGTCATGCCATTTCCGGTGGTATGTGGAACGTCACATAACTCCTCACGGTTAGAGAGTTATGGCCATGTGAAGTTGGAGAACCCTCATGAGTCATCTAGAAGCCCCAAAAGGTCAAAGTAGTCACAGAAATTATTTAAATAATAAAGTGAAGTCATGACTGTACTATAAGTCAAAGTGGATACAAAAGAAATTATTTAAATAATAAAGTTAATGGATAAATTACTAAGTGGACAAGTGGTTAGAAGTGCGTTAGCCCTAAAATAAGGAAAGTGGTTTAAGAAATTTCAGAAGGTAAATAATAAAGTGAAGTGATGAGTGTACTATAAGTCAAAGTGGATACAAAATAAATTATTTAAATAATAAATTTAATGGAGAAATTACTAAGTGGACAAGTGGTTAGAAGTGGGTTAACCCTAAAATAAGGAAAGTGGGTTAAGATGGTTAAAAGGTAACCCCTTGAGGAAGCTACATGAAAGTATAAATAAGAGGCAAGGCTTTCTCATTTCAAGAAAACTTGAGCATATTGAATATCTACAAGTGACTGAGCTAACCAAAGGATATATAAGATGAATTTCAGAGGGAAGGTGAAGTAAAGAAGGTCGAAATTTAAGGGAGGATAAATTCTTTTGATGATGCTTTCTAAGACCCATACAACAAATATTACATGTGGGTCACTCTCTATAAGTTCTCTCTCTAGAATAAGCCAGAATTCAATAAGGTATGTGATCATATACACCGGGTCTATTATAGAGTTACAAATCAGATTTGGATGATGAAATTGATGAGGGATTTTGGTTGAGGATGGTTGAGACAAGTAGTTGATGAGTTGGCACATACATGAGGTGTATAGTTGATGATGTTGGTACATATTGATGAGTCATAGTTTATGTGTATTTGATGCATGGTTGAGGCACTCGTTGATGGTAGAGGTTGAGGTATAGGTTGGTGCATGGTTGATGCACTTGTCTATGGTATAGGTTGACTATAGGTTGTTTGGACAGGTTATTTTTACAGGTTTGGTGCATGGTTGATGCATTTGTTTATGGTACAGGTTAATCTATGGTACATGTTGGCACAGGTTATTCGTACAAGTTGTTATAGGTTGATTACAGGTTGATTGGTACAAGATTACAACAATATATATCACAGTGATAGTGTGACAATGGTTCCATCATTCTACTTCTATGTCAGGGCGATTGGACAAGGCAAGGACAGGTGGTTGTAGCCAACTTTCGGTTTTAGACAGAGAACATAGGGGGTTGTATCCTTATTCTAGTTGTAGCTAGAGAATTGGGGAGTTGGAGCTTCCCTCAAGTTGTAGCCTGAGAAATTAGGGGGTTGTAGCGTCCTTCTGGTTGTAGCCAGAGAATTGGGGAGTTGGAGCTTCCTTTAGGTTGTAGCCTGAGAAACTAGGGGGTTGGAGCCTCCTTCCAGTTGCAGATGGAAAACAAAGGAAGTTGGTGGTTCCAATGAATGTAATTCTTAAAGACATATAAGAAAAATCATTCTGTGGTTTTCTCCCGCTTTGGGTTTACACGTAAAAACACTTGTGTACTGTGTATGTGTATGATTTCTTATTTGTTCATTGTTTATTTACTCTGCAACTATTGAATGATAATTCTACATTGATATAACACTTTCATTTTGTGGTTAAAAGGATTATTGCTCTATTATTGATTCACCCCCCCTCTCTGTAATCGAACAATTGGTATCAGATCTGGTTCTTTCAAGAATCAGTTTAACCACTGAAAGGTAGATCATGGAGAGAAACAACATGTATAAACATGGAATACCACAATTTGATGGGAAAAAGTAGGCATTCTAGAGCAGAAGGATGAAAAAATATATACAGGCACAAGGATTTGAAATTTTGCAATCTATAGTATATGGATACAAAGAACCAACAATAACGCCAACAAGTGAAAGAGCAATAAAACTCTGTCAAAATAATTCCAAATCCACAAATGCACTTATGAATGGTATTGGTGAATTAGTATACACCAAAGTTATGCATTGTAAATCTGCTAAAGAGATTTGGGACAAACTTAAAAATATTTATGAAGGAGATTTAAAAGTCAAAGCAACAAAGATTTAAACTTACAGAGGTCAGTTTGAACAACTAAAGATGAAGGAAGATGAGAATATTGTAGCTTACTTATTACGAGTCAATGAAACAGTAAATGCAATCATAGGATTGGGAGAAGAAATTATAGAAATTTTAATTGTTCAAAAGGTACTAAGATCTCTTCCTATGAGATTTGATCCTAAGATATCGACACTAGAAGAAAGAGCAGATATAGACTCAATAAGCATGGACGAACTGCATGGAATCTTCACAGCATATGAAATGAGAACTGAACAGGAAAATCCAGATATAAAAGAATCAACTTTCAAAGCATCCAAAAGGTCAAATAAAAAGGGAAAGAAAAAATAAAAAGAACATAGCAGCAACAATGACATCTCAGAAGATGATGAAGAAATGGCCAATTTTGTCAAGAGATTGAACAAGGGAACCAACGACAGATATAAAGGTAAGATTCCATTGATTTGTTTTGATTGTCATGGTATTGGTCATTTTTCTAACAAATGTCCTCATAAGAAAAATAAGGGGAATGATGAATATTACTCAAATAGGAAACAAACATATAAAGGCAAAGGAACCACAAAAAAAGTTTTCAAGAAAAGCTTATGCACCAAAGAAGACATCTCCTCATCAGATGAAGATGAAGTCAGTGACAGTGTGTTAGCACTAGAAGTCACCTCTAGATTGTAGCAGAGGTAAGCCCAGTACCCATCACTTTTATATGTCACAATGAATAAATAAAGGTGGTCAAATGAGCGCAGACCCAAGAGAATACCGCTTTAACTCAGAATCCTGGACCATGCCATGCATAGGTAAGTGAGATCTTGATATAAATTCAGTCAGTAAGTTCCAGTAAAAGGGTGAGTAGGTGGGAGAACTGGTGAGGAGATGTAATGGCCTGCTATGGACATCTGGTCTTCCAGCAGCCTAAGGAAGAAAAAATTCAAGAGCGAGATCCTCTTGGACCCAAAGATTCAGACACTAAGATATGTCTAAATGACATAGTTACAACAGCACGATGATCAAACCTACATCACAATGCTACTATAACAACTCGACTGGATCCTCCATGCCCGAGCTACTCATCACAAGAGGGGAAAATATAACATAGGCAACTGATTAAAACTGGTGAAAATTTTGCAGTGATCAAACCTACATCACAACAACATCACAACCCTCGACTGGATCCTCCAATTCCAAGTGTCTTAACACAGTGTTTACAGAGATATGAAAAGAATATTAATTTCATTAAACAAGAAGTCTCAAATATAGATACATAACCAGAGGAACCAGTGCTTCATCAAAGCTTTACAATACGGGAGCCTAGCTTGACCATCGACCCTAACAAAATATAAAAAATGAGTATATATACTCAGAACTGCTAACGACCCCCAGGGACACGAAAGAACCACTGCATTCAAATCTTTGTGTCTCCTCTTTATGCTGTTAGAATGCACTTGTCTTCCTTTGTCAGATGCAAAATTAAAACAGTATGGGCTTTGCAGGAAAACCCATTTACAAAGGAGTTATGAGTTGTTAGCTAGCCTCCACGACCATCTTTTCATGCTTTCCATTTATGTGATGAAATGAGGTTTCAACCTCCATCCCCCACTTTCATTAACTGCCTTCATTTGGATCGGTATGAGCCCTGACATCCATGAATTCTCTAGGCGGTGCCCATGACTTTGTTGATTCAATATCGATGCCTCGAGCCCTGCTGCTCTCCTTCTGCAATCAATACAGGCACCTTCGGCCCTTTGGCACGACTCTTTTCCATCAGCCTGACCTTGCATGTGATCTTGGGATGTGACCTGGAGCTTACATTGAAAGGCGCTTTCGGGAGTCTTTACTCCTCTTTGCTCTCAACATCGTGATACCCAAAATCGTGAAATGACTTTCAAGATCGACCACTAGGATTGATTTAAAATGAATGGCCATGATCCTTTCCCTGACAAAAAGAAATTCCAACTAAGCGATGAGCGCTAGGCCCTCTTTCCAGACCTGCTTCCCATGTGATCAGATGCTGAGACCATGAGCTTGATTCCAGGGCATTTTGCGATTTTGTGTTTCAGGAGTCTTGTCGTGCTCCACTTCCAAAACCCTGAATCGTGAAACCGCGAAATTACTTGATCTGGTGCTATGCATCCCTTAGGTTTGGACGATTGAGATTGATCCATCGGATTTTCAGGTCTCGGGACTTTGATCCATGGATGAAACTTTACGACAAGAACCCCAAACTCTCGATTCCCGCGCTCGCTTGCCATTAGCAACAACTGAACTTGCTCACTCGCTTGATCTAAGTCCATGTTATACCGCTCCAAGTGTTGCGGCATGTGAGAAATGAATATTTGGATAACTAACTGGGACTTGGGAAAACATATGATTAGTGCCAACAGCCAAGGGGATGAGCTCAAACAGAAAGGTGAACAGAAAGCATTTTTGCAAACTACAAGGGAGGGAAAACACAAGGACATGGCCAACAAAATAGAGAAAAACAGGGCCAGGACACAAACTTGGGAAAGTTTACACACGCCTATGGGCCTAGACAACTTTATGTGATAACATTTGGCTCCACAGGGGATGGCATGCTCCCTGCAAGCTACCAAGAACAAGTAGTTCCAGTGCCTTAGATGTTGGGTTATGGAGTCTATCAGTTATATAAATATAAAAATAAAACAAAAACAAAACAAAGATGGTATTTACAATGGTGGGACGTCGGTTGCGACTTTTAAACAAAAAAAAAAATCAGGAAGTGGCCATTTACAGGGCCACAAAAAACTTCATCACCCTCCAGATTCTATAACATGTAAGTATTGTTTGGAAATGCTTCAAAAATCTTGAAAGGGCTGACCCATAAGGCATTGAATTTGGTATGCTTGCCTCTATCCTGCTTCGGCATGTCCCATTTTAAGACTAGATCTCCCAGCTGGAAATCTCCTTTTCGCACCTTCCTATCAAAAGCCTGTTTGACTCTCTACTGATGCTCATGTGCTCTATTCAGGATATTCTCTCTTTCCTGTTGCACTTTGACAAACTATTCGATTCTTCTCATCATATCATCGGGCTCACCCTGGTGATCTTGAAAGAATTTCTCCACGGGCAAGACCAACTGAGAGGGAAAAAATGCTTCAATTCCATATACCAGCTGGAACGGAGAGACACCGAGAGATATTTGTGTTGTCACTCTATCAACCCACAAAGAAAACTTGAGATTTGAATCCCATGATTTTTTTTTATCCTCTAACAATATCTGAATGATTTTGATCAGGCTCTTATTAGAGGACTCTGCCAGTCCATTGCCCTGGGGGTAGTATTGGGTAGAGTGAATCAACTTAATTTTGAATTGCTAACAAAATGAGATCATTGGTTCAGCTTTGAAAGAAGTGGCATTATCTATGACAATTTTGCTCGGGTAGCCAATCCTACTATGATATCCTCCAGGAAACTAATGATTATCTTGTGGGAAGCGCTCCTTATGGGGATAGCTTCTATCCACTTGGTAAAATAATCTGTGGCAGTCAGGATCCATTTATGTTGACCGTTGGATGTAGGATGAATCTCCCTAATGAATTCTATGCCCCACTACTGGAAGGGCCCTGAAGCAACCACATGCTTCAATGGAAGGGGCTTTAGCTGCTGCTTTCCTAAGAATTTCTGACATTTAGCACAGGCTCTGACTTTTGCGCAAACATCAATGAACAGAGTAGGCTAGAAATAAACAGCCCTAAGAATTTTATGGGCCATCATTCTCCAGAAGTGATGTCCCCCACACAAACTGTCATGAAAGTATGACATAATCCTTTGTTCTTCGTGTGGGTCTAAACATCTCATAAGTACCCCCAGGGGGTCTTTCCAATATAAATTTTTATCAACAAGGAAGTATTTAATTGCTTTCAGATTTAAATCTCTTGCCTTGTTCCTTTGCATGCCATCAGGGGGGCGCAATTCTTGTAGAAAATATATGACATCCTTGTACCAAGGACATCCTGCTAATGGGGGGTCTGCCTGAGCATTTGTATCATACAGTTCAACCTACTAATTTTCTAAGCATTCCTTGATGAAGCTTACCCCCAAAGATTTGCAATTAGATTTAGCCAGCAGTCTGGCTAAACCTTGACCTTTAATAAATTTGGTGGGCTTTATCTCCAGGTAAAATTTGAGGATTTTGGCAATCCATCAGCTCCTCCTTCCATCTATGTCTGGTTGAATGACAATTTCCTTCACGGTAGCTGAAGGGACATATACAGTGATTTTTTACTGCAAGACATAGACTCTAAAATCTTTGAGAGCTAACCAAAGAATAGGCTTGCTTCTCCATCATGTCATATTTCACCTCAGCATCTCTCAATGTCTGACTGAAAAAGGACATGGGCTGCTTCGACCCTTCAACATTCTTCTGTAACAGAACAAGTTGCTACAATGTCGAATGAGGCAAATGAGAAAATAAGGAAATCCTTTGAGTAATTGGGACTAATAAGCATAGGTGCCTCAGTCAATGCCTTCTTTATCTGATCAAAGGAATTTCGAGGATCAATAGTCCATTTAACTTCATTTCCCTTCCTCAACATGGTTGTTATAAGATTTACCATCTCACCAAAATTGGAAACAAACCTCTTCAGAAAATTGATTTTTCCCAGGAAAGACTGGACTTCTTTCCTAGATATCAGGAGTGACAAGGTTTGGATTGCTTCAACTCTGTTGGGATCAATCCTGAATCCTTCGGTTGATACTATGTGGCCCAACAAATTTTCCTCCTTCATGGAAAACAAAGACTTCTTGGGATTTAAGAAGAGACCAAACTTTCTGCATTTCAGGAACACCCTTTTCAAATGCTCATAGTGCTCTCTGTTAGACCGGAGAAAATTGTAATGTCATCCAAATAGACGACCACAAACTTGTCCCTTTCTCCAATGAAATCTACATCCATGGCTCACTAAAAGGTCGCCCCTGCATTCATCAATCCAAAGGGCATTTTGGCATACATGAACGTACCCCAAGGAGTGGTGAAGGTTGTTTTTTCTCTGTCCTCAAGCAGGATTGAGATCTGATTGTAGCTTGAAAATCCATAGATCATGGATATCCTTGATGCGCCAGTTACTCTTTGTAATATGTGTTCCATTTTTGGCAAGGGGTAGTTGTCCTTCTTTGAGCTCCTGTTTAGTTTCCTAAAATTGACACAAAGTATGATTTCCCCACTCTTCTTTCTCAGTAGGAACAAATTGGCCACCCACTCTAAATACCTTAGAGGCATGATAATTTGGGCATCCATAAGATTCTTTACCTCTTTCTCAATGATAGGCAACAACATATGATTAATCTGTCTCAATTTCTACCTAAATGGTTTGGCCTCCTCTTTCAGTGGGATCTTGTGCTCAATGAAGCCTGTGTCATATGTTCTGAGATCTTCATATGCCCAGGAAAACACATTAGTGAATTATTTTAATAGCTCAGCATACTCAGCCCTCTATTCTAGTGATAGGCTACTTGACAACTTGACATACTAAGGATCTTTCTCTGTGCCAATGTTGCATTTAGCTATGTCAGCATCATCAATCGACCTCTTAACTTTCACTTCCACATCATTACTATCAAATATCCTTTCCAAAGGGAATAGTCCTTTCAGAATGTGATTTCTTGGTAACTGCACAATGTGATGATTGACAATTTTCTTTAAAAATACATCAGCATGCGAGTTACTCTCAGAATCACGATCCTGGTCTATGTGTAAAGCAGAAAATTCATCAACATCTTCCAATAATATTTTGATCTCAAGATCATCCTCAAATACCTTCCAATGCTTGACATTGTCTAGTATAGAGGGTCTGTATTTTATTTATATATCATACCTGAGCTTGGGTGGCAGGGGAACTCTGAAATTACTCACCAAAATAGCCAAAGAATCAGCCATTATATTCTCCCCTCTAGGAATGAATGAAATGTTGAAAGCCAAGAATAAGTTGTCTATTATGTCCCGTACTTCATTCCTATAAGATATGAGTCTAGGATGCTTGGCTTGGTAAATATTTATGACTTGATTTACAACCAACTTGGCATCCCCAAACACAAATATCTCTTTGATCCCCATGTCTCTTGCAACCCTCAAACCCAACACAAGAGCTTCATACTCTTCCACATTATTCGTAGTTTCAAACTCTAACTTGTAGGACAGAGGTATGGTCTCTTGAGCTGGTGAAACAAAGACCATTACAGCACTAGCACCCTCCTTGGAAAAGGCCCCATCAAAGAACATTTTCCAAACAGAGGTGATGGAGGAAGAATCTTCATGAAAGGCAATGGACTACTTTCTGATCTTTATAGGAGGCTCGGGAGCACCGGTGAGCTACAGTAAACTGGACCCCAAATCAGTGTCAAGGGAAAATATAGGATGGTCGGTGGGGTTTGTTTCATCACTAATGATATAGGCCAACTGAGCTTCTCTGTACAATATTCTATGCTCCCCCCCAAACACAGGAATAGTGGCATATGTGAGGTCCATTTGCAAGGTTCCTTTGAGTCTTTTTATCCAAGATCTTGACAACAGCATGCCAAACTTGGGGGGAACATCAGCCACTACAATTTCCATGACCAGACTCTTCATGGGAAATTGAAACAAAGTCACGACTAGGTCTTTGATGACTCCCAGGCATTGCACCTTCCTAGAGTCGAAAGAATACAAGTCATGGTAAGATTTTGTGATTTCCACTCCCTTTTCTTCCATGACAGTTTTGGGCATGAGATTATGGGAAGCCCTCGAATCCATCAGACAGTTGTGAAACACCTTGTCGTGTATGTTCAGTGAGGTATAGAAGGGAGGGGATGAATCATCTCTGTCTTCTACCATTGGACCTAATATGACTGCTAATTTTTCATCTTGCAAACTATTTGAGTCTGTGGTATGGTATGAGGGCTTAGAATGCAATAGCTTGGAGAGGCTTCTTTTGAAATCTTCGTGTTTGACCAGTTCAGAAAGGGGGACAGGGATCCTGATTTTTTGAATTTAATGCTCAAAATTAAAAGGAAACATGGGCCTTGGAATTTATTTTACTTTCGGAACATGAGTTTTGACCACTGGAGAGGGGGTTTGAACTTTATTACCTTTGCCATTGTTTGTTACATCTTTAGCAGGCTTCTCTGCTCTGGTAGGCTACTCAGAAATATCAGGCGTCCCAAATTTCTTCTTGGATCTGAGGTTATATTTGTTTTGGCCGCTTCTAGCCTTGTCTCTCTTACTCAGCTCATTCAGTTGATTTTCCATGAGAGACTCCTCATATGCTGATTGCATAAAATGAGGAGATGAGGATGTATCTCCGAGACAGTGTATTTCTAGATCGAGGTCTTCTTCCTCTCCTTCTTCATCGGCAAAAATATTATTTTGTAAAGGGGTTTGGATTTTCTAATCATCTCTATATCTATTCCTTTGGTCTCTTTGGATAATCTGAGGAGTATTGTTAGGCCTCCTATAGTTACCTCTACTATCAACATTTTGGGGATTTATGTAGTTCTGCTTTCCTTCTAATTCGATCTTTTCCATTTTAGCAGAAAGTGATTTTAGTAGCTTGGTCGTTTCATCTATTTGAGGGGAAGTAACAGAGGAACCAAAGGTCGTGGTTTCATACCTACCCTTTCCCCTATCTCTATCGGTTTTACCTCTAAGTTTGTCACCTTCCAATATATTGGACTCTATTTAGAGGGCTTCATCTTGCATGTGAGCCAAAGAGGTATCTCTTCTTTCTCTCAACAGTAGGCAAAAGTCAGGGCTGAAATCATTAGTGTAACTCATTTTGGCAGAGATTTATGTAGGCTTAACTTCGTCTAGAATATTCTTATACATTGTATTAAATCTTTTTGAAAAGTCTGAAACAGATTCCCCCTCCTCTCTCCTAAGTGCCCCAAATTCTGTAATATAATAAAGGAGATCTTCTTTATTTCCCCAATTTATTAAGAATGCATCATCCAGAGCAGCAATCCCATCAATGGATCTGGGGGGAAAGTCCTTAAACCAATCCCTGGCATCACCATCAAGGCTCTATACAAAAACTCTCATCCACACATCTTCATTTTCGATGGCCTGAATCTCTACAAATCTATAAAAGGATGAAAGGTGCTCTTCTGTAGTCATGTCTCCCTCCCCTATGAACTGGGGCATATACTTAAGGTAGTCTATGGCTAGGAGAGCATTCATAGGCTGAGGTAAGACCAGAGGGGCGTATCTAGTAGCCAATATCTCAGCCATCCTGTTTATAGGAGAATTAACACCCGCCATTTGGACGTGAACTTGAGGAGAAACATGAGGAGATGGAGTATGGACATGTGAGACAGAAACTGAGTTTATGGGAGAAGAAGGAAATAACTGAGTGTTTGGGAAAAAAATTATAGGGCTTGAGGGAACAGAGGTTTCCCTTTCTATAAAATTAGCAACTCTAACAGGAGGAGGAGTGATAAAATCTAGAGTGGGAAAATATTTCGAGGTCTAGGGTCTAGACCAAGGTACAATTTCAGTGGAAATAGGAGTAAAAAATATTTCTCCTTCCAATCCGAAACCAAGAGGAGAAAACTTAACAGGAACACTCCCAAAATTTAAACTTCTAGAAGCTCTGACAGATGGTGTAATAGGAAAATGAGAAACAACTACTGGAGTTTCTATAGAAGAATAGTGAAAATCATCAAAAATACCTGGTTGAGCAGTGGAGGTACCTTCCTGAAAGGTCTATTGTCTTCTAATAATTTTCTCTGGGTCAGCTTCAAGTGTTGCTAAAGGCAGTTGTGGAGTAGACCTCGTGTGTCTTCCTCTAGAAGCCACATCTGAAATAGTGGAGTCATACAATGGAGTTGCCAGGTGCACAGTTGCAATCTTTGATGTACTGAGTTCTGATGCACCTTCAGAATTAGTAACCTTTTTCGTTCAATCCTAGGGAAAATCTATAATTTCATCCTTGGCAGCGGCGCCGGAAATGTTAGCACTAAAAGTCACCTCTGGATTGCGGTAGAGGTAAGCCCAGTACCCATCACTTTTATATGTCACAATGAATGAATAAATGTGGTGAAATGGGCGCAGAACCAAGAGAATATCACTTTAACTCAGAATCTTGGACCATGCAATGCATAGGTAAGTGAGGTCTTGATCTAACTTCAGTCAGTAAGTTGCAGTAAAAGGGTGAGTAGGGAGAAGAACTGGTGAGGACATGTAAGGGCATGCTATGGACATCTGGTCTTCCAGCAACCTAAGGAAGAAAAAATTCAAGAGCGAGATCCTCTTGGACCCAAAGCTTCAGACACTAAGATATGTCTAAACGAAACATTTACAACAACACGATGATCAAACCTACATTACGATGCTATTGTAACAGTTCGACTGGATCCTCCATGCCCGAGCTACTCAGCATAAGAGGGGAAAATATAACATAGGAAACTGATTAAAACTAGTGAAAATTTTGCAGTGATCAAACCTACATCACAACAACATCACAACCCTCAACTGGATCCTCCAATTTCAAGTGTCTTAACACAGTGTTTACAGAGAGATGGAAAGAAGATGACTTTCATTAAATACGAAGTCTCAAATACAAATACATAACCAAAGGAACCAGTTCTTCATCAAAACTTTACAACATGGGAGCCTAGCTCGACCATCGACCCTAACAAAATATCAAAACTGAGTATATATACTCAGAACTGCTAACGGCCCGCAGGGACATGAACGAACCACTGCATTCAAAGATTTGCATCTCCTCCTTCTATTGCCAAACTGCGCTTGTCTTCGTTTGTCAGATGCGAAATTAAAACAATATGGGCTTTGTAAGAAAACCTATTTACAGAGGATTTTTGGGTTGTCAGCCAACCTCCACAGCCATCTTTTCATGATTTCCATTTATGTGATGAAACAAGGTTTCAAACACCATCTCCCACTTTCATTAACTTTCTTCATTGGGATCGAGATGAACCCTGACATCCATGAATTCTCTAGGCGGTGCCCATGACTTTGTTGAATTAATATCAATGCCTCGAGCCCTGCTGCTCTCCTTCTGCAATCAATACAGGCACCTTTCGCCCTTTGGTGCGGCTCTTTTCCATCAGTCTGACCTTGCATGTGACCTTGGGCTGTGACCTAGATCTTACACCTAAAGGTGCTTTTGGGAATTTGCCTTTCAGGAGTCTTTACTCCTCTTTGCTCTCAACATCGCGATACCCAAAATCGTGAAATGACTTTTGAGATTAACGACTAGGCTTGCTTTAAAATGAATGGCCACGGTCCTTTCCCTAACAAAACGAAATGCCAACTAAGAAATGAGTGCTAGCCCCTCTTTCCAGGCCTGCTTCCCATGTGATCATATTTTGAGACCATGAGCTTGATTCCAGGGTGTTTCGTGATTTCATGTTTTGAGAGTCTTGTCGTGCTCCACTTCCGAAACTCTGACTCATGAAACCACAAAATTACTTGATCTGGCACCACACATCCTTTAGTTTTGGACGACTGAGATTGATCCATCATATTTTCGGGTCTCGGTACTTTGGGCCATGGATGAAACATTGCGACAAGAACCATGAACTCCCGATTCCCGCGCTCGCTTGCCATTGGCGACAACTGAACTTGCTCGCTCACTTGATCTGAGTCCATGTTAGACCGCTCCAAGCGCTGCGGCCTGTGACAAATGAAGATTTGGACAATTGACTGGGACTTGGGAAAACATATGATTAGTGCCAATGGCCAAGCAGATGAGCTCAAACAGAAAGGTGAACAAAAATCAGTTTTGCAGACTATAAGGGAAGGAAAACACAAGGACATGGCCAACAAAATAGAGAAAAATGGGGCCAAGACATAGACTCGGGCAAGTTGACACATGCCTATGGGCCTAGAAAACTTTATGTGATAACACAATGAGACATAAATAGTTCTATTCATGGCAGTAGAAGACTCTGATAAAGAAGACACCGAAGAAGAATATGAATAGGCAGAAGTTGACTACCGAGAAGAATTGTTGACTACCATAGAATTTATAAGAAGAGAAAAGAGGAAAAAAAATAAGTTACAAGAAGAACTAAACAACAAGGAAGACACTCAAGAAGAAGTGTGGTTGGTTTTTTGACAGTAGTTTTTCAAAACACGAAGAACAAGTGAACAAACACCAGGTCCCAGAGATCGCAAGATTGGAAATAAAATGAGATGAAGAAAATTCTACAGAGAAAAGGAAAGATGTCAGATACAGAAAGATTTGGAAAATAAATGAAATAAAAGAAGGACATGTAAATAAGGAACTGGTTCAAGAGATTGTACTTTCAAGCACTGTAGTGAAATATGAATCCACAGACAGAAAGAGAGAAGTCAAAGCTTAGAGAGATGATGAATCTACTAATGAAGATGATGATGAATACACTTCAGAGAAGGAATTGTTCTAATCCATCCAGCTTAGAGACTCCCAGATAATGTGAATAATAGACATGGGGAGTCTATGCGGTAGCTGAGACAGACCAAAGAACCATCGTTCGAGCAGCTTCCAGAATTTGAGTAGACAGATTTAGTGCATTTAGTTAGCAGAAGTACAATATGATAGATTAATTAGTTGTAGTAGTACTTCAAGTTAGTACAGTGACATATGAGTCAAAATTATGGACAATTGTGTAGCAGAGTCTTGAACAGTATGGACAGATATGGACGTGAAATTATCTTTTCCAAACAGGGAACTTGAAGAAGAAATCTACATTGAACAACTGGTTCCTAGAGCATGGTACTCTAAACTGGATAAATATATACAACAGACAGGGTTCTGAAAATAAGTGTAGACAACAACCTCTAAATCTAGGTAACTCAAGATGGTATTTTATTAATTGAAGTTTATATTGATGATATTAGTTTTGGAAACTGATGACAGGTTAAGCCAGAAATTTGCAAAGGATATGCATAATGAATTTGAAATGTCATTACTTGGAGAACTATCCTTCTTTTTGGGTTTTCAGATACGTCAAAGAAACCAACGAATTTTTATTTCTCAAACTAGGTATATTAGAGAAATGCTAAAAAGGTTCAGAATGGAAGATTGCAAACCAATTACCACTCTTATGAAAACCAGTTGCAAGTTGAGAAAAGATGATGATTCAAAGTATACAGACCAGAGTCAATACAGGTCAATGATTGGTAGCTTACTATATGTGACAACATCCAAACCAGATGTAATGCAGGCAGTTGGACATGTGGCATGATTTCAACCAACACCAAAGGAATCACATGTATTAGCAGTGAAGAGGATTTTTAGATATCTGAAAGGAACAAAAGATTTTGTATTGTGGTATCCAAAAGGAAAGGATCTATCACTTATTTCCTACATAGATGCAGATTGAGTAGGTTGCATTGATGACCTACGAAGCACCAGTGGAGCAGCGTTCTACTTGGGTGAGTGTTTAGTATATTGGCTAAGAAAGAAACAATCATTAGTATCTTTACCTACAACAGAAGCAGAGTATATTGTAGCAACATGATGTTGTACACAGGTTCTATGGATGAAACAAACTCTGACAGATATACAGGTTGAGTATGATGATCCCACTCCAATCTATTGTGATAATACAAGTGTTATTCGTATATCAAAGAACTTGGTAATGCACTCCAAGATGAATCACATTCCAATAAAGTATCACTTTCTAGGGGAACATGTTGCATAGAAGAACATCAGAGTTGAATATGTGGGCTCAAAAGAGAAAGTGGTAGACATCTTTACAAAACCGCTCCCATGGGAATCCTTTGAGTATTTTCTCCAGAGACTGGAGTAATTTCTACTCCAAAATTAATGCTTTTGAATGCTTATCTTATATGTCTTAGATTTACACGAGGAAGCACCATAAAGATGAAATTTCAGGTTGGGAGATCAGTTTTAGGGAGAGTTCAGTCAGGGGGATCAGACTCGAATGGAAAGATACCGTTTCCATTGATGACAAAGGGGGAGAGATTAATCAGATGCAAAGGTAAATGCTTAGAGAAAGAGCACAGAGGCATTATTATAGGGGGAGTGATCGTCACATGGGGAGCATGAGTGATATGACTTCAATATTGCATCAGATTGTTTCCATCAATGCCAAAGGGGGACGTTGTTGATTATTTGGGTTGGTTGTCATTGATGTCAACCCTTGAAGAAAGTTCGGTAGTGAATTCTGGTAGCACAAAGTTTTGGGTAATGGAACCAATTTTGTTTGATGTATAATGGTATGCGTTTTAATATATTTGAAGGTAATATTGTTCTAGATGGATAATGCATGTCATGCCATTTCTGGTGGTATGTGGAACGTCACATAACTCCTCACGGTTAGAGAGTTATGGCCATGTGAAGTTGGAGAACCCTCATGAGTCATCTAAAAGCCCCAAAAGGTCAAAGTAGTCAAAGTGGTTGCAAAGACAAAATTATTTAAATACTAAAGTGAAGTGATGAGTGTACTATAAGTTAAAGTGGTTACAAAATAAATTATTTAAATAATAAAGTTAATGGATAAATTACTAAGTGGACAAGTGGTTAGAAGTGGGTTAGCCCTAAAATAAGGGAAGTGGTTTAAGAGATTTTATAAGGTAAATAATAAAGTGAAGTGATGAGTGTACTATAAGTCAAAGTGGATACAAAAGAAATTATTTAAATAATAAATTTAATGGATAAATTACTAAGTGGACAAGTGGTTAGAAGTGGCTTAACCCTAAAATAAGGAAAGTGGGTTAATATGGTTAAAAGGTAACCCCTTGAGGAAGATACATGAAAGTATAAATAAGAGGCACAACTCTCTCATTTCAAACACACTTGAGCATATTGAATATCTACAAGTGACTGAGGTAGCCAAAGGATATCTAAGTCGAATCTCAGAGGGAAGGTGAAGTAAAGAAGGCCGAAATTCAAGGGAGGATAAATTATTTTGATGATGCTTTCTAAGATCCATACAACAAATATTACGTGCGGGGAACACTCTACAAGTTTGCTCTCTAGAATAAGCCAGAATTCAACAAGGTATGTGATCATATACACCAGTTCTATTACAGAGTTACAAATCAGATTTGGATGATGAAATTGATGAGGTCTTTTGGTTGAGGTATATGTTGGCCCATGGGTATGGGAATGTTGGCCCATGGATTTTAACCATGTATAGAATCATTTTGTAATGTATAAATAGAAGGCTAGGCGATGTAAGAAGAGCCAATGTGCTACGTAAGAAATCAAGAGGAGGCTTTGTGCTAAACCTAACTCAGGGAGGGAGGATCTAGTGAAATTCACAGATATCCTTTCCTATAAGGAGTAGGGTTTTGTGGCTCTATGCATGTAACTGATTGATAGAAGATAATAGAAGAGAAGAAGAGTTGGTGGACGTAGCCCCAGGGTGGGGGTGAACCATGTACATGCTGTGTTGTTATGCCTTGTGCTATGGATTGATGTGTCTATGTGTGATTTGCTTAAGTGCTTTGATATAGATGAATGTTAGATAGATCTAATATTGATTTGTGCTTATTAATGTGGATGAATGCTAGATATAACCTATGTGAATATGCTCAATGCTTGAATATACTAGATCTGATATGTTTCTTTATGCTAAGTGCTAGATCTAGTTGAATACTACGATGCTCTGTAATTAGGGTTTTACCGCGTTGTAACTAAGAACTGGATATTGATGAATGTTAACTGCTAAGTGCTTTGTTAAGTGTTACAATCACAGATCTGTGTCACAGCTAAGGTTGCAGACACTGGAGTCCTGCAACCAACCCTGCCTCTACCTCAGGTGAGACTTCATCTGCTTCGCAGGTGTTGCCGAAAGGGCTGGTAGTTAGGGTTTTGTTGGTGCATTGTTGTAGCATTGAACCCTGGGTCTACCCCTGTGCCAACAAATGGTTCCGTTGTCAGGACCTGAAACTGTGATTGCTGGGAAATGAGGAAGAAGAAGCTTTGTGCAAAGATCCGACCTGAAACTATGAAAGATTTGTGCGAAGATTTGTTGCCCTAGTGCACAACATTCTATTTGATTTGTGAAGCTCTGTGCCAAGAAGAAGGGTCAGATATGAAGAAAAGAGGTCAGATCTGGGAGCTTTGTGCCCTGATAAAGGTGAGAGTGAGACTAAAAAGGTAATATATGTAAGCTTTGTGCTTTGTAGAAGTAATATAAGTGGAAATTTGTGTTTCTAAAGTATGGATCTAGGTCTGTTTAATAAGACTTGTCCTAGCTTGAAAAATAGGACACATCTAGATGAAAGAAGATTTGATGTGATTATATCCGGTAAGAATAGTGAAAGATATGTTATACCTATGCATAGAGAGAATGTTTGGACTAACAAATGGATGCAGGATCCTAGAAAGAAATTTTTGCAGGTTAGCTACTATGATCCTAGAGTGCAGTATAGGAGAGGTTGGGGATAATTTAAAAGAAAAAGAGGATTAACCCTTTGTTACAGTTGCAGAAGACCAGTACATCTGGCTAAGGAATGCCTAGGTAGAATATCTAGTTGCCTCTGTTGTAAATCTCTGGACCATTGGATTGCCCTAGAATGATTTCTAAGGTTGAAAGAATGAATATGAACCAAGAAAACCCTAAAGCAGATCCAAAAACTAAGATCATGACAGAACCCCAGAAAGAATCAGAGAAAGTATTGCTACAGATGAAAGAAACCCTAAATGACCACCGACATGTCATCTTATCAGAGATATTCAAAGAAAAATAATACATAGAAGCAAGAATAGGAGACTTCGAAATTGACTGTGTTTTGGATGAGGAAACACAGGTGAATATTATGACAGAAAGAACTTGGGAAACTTTAGGAAAGCCTACTATGATTTCTTCATTGGGAGGAATAGGATTATTCAGAGGAAAGATGATAACCCTATGTGGAAAGCTCACCCAGATATCTATGAATGTCAATGGAACTTCGACAGAGGAAGAAATTGACGTTATTAAATTTATTGAGAACATCGCCCCATTTGCTATGTTACTAGGAAAACCTTGGATTGAAAGAGATCAGACCAGAAGGAAGGAAGAAGCAACCTTAGAACAGAAGAAGCAAGATTTGAAAGATTTCATGACTAGGAGGATCGCACACTTGATTAAAGAACAGGAGAACCAAGCGAAGCTATTTCAAGCCAAAGATTTGGATGTCAAAGTTGGAAGAACACTGGAAGAACCACAAAAGAATGAAGTACCTATTCCAGTTACAGATGAAGTATTAACTCTGATTTCTAAGAAAGAATCTCACCAGTGCGAAGTTACTCCGTCGAAAGAAGATAAGAATCAAAATGGAAAAGGGAATACTGAGACTAAGCTCACTGGAAAGAAGGATAGAAAGATGAGTAAGAAGAGAGATAATATTGAAAATTTATAGAAGGTTCCTGAGAGAACTACGCAGAATGAAAATTTACAAAATTGGAGCTTTGTCGGGATATCAAAACAACATCATATGGCACTTCACCATGGTGAAGCAATATAGCCATTGGGAACAATATAACCATTCGAACGACGGACCGAATGGATATAAAGGAATTTATGGTCAGAAAGTTTCCCACCAGACCGTTGAGACCGCACCACAGTAGACATAAATGAATTAATGAAGGTTTCTCACCCATTACAAGAAATCCGTTGCCAACTTATCTATTTATCCCGTCGAACCATGCACTGAGAACACTTTTGCGAATTGTATCAAAGAGAACTCATTGCTACTGCATTGTGATTAGTAAGATCGACACTGATTCCATTACTTTGAGCACCCATCCATCCATCTGAGTTACCCGATATGAGTGTGCATGTCGGATGAGATCAGCGTCGCAGAAGAAATCATCACAGAAGTTCTCATCGACCTCATGACCAAGCGAGTAATGTCTGAGAGAGTAATGTATTTGGGTGTACAAGCATCATAGACGAGAGGAGTGCAAGCCTCTCCATCCACTGCTCGTGGAGCCAGACCTTCCTGAGTCGTCACAGAAAAGAGAACCAAACACAAAGATGATCTAGCCAATGTGAAGTTGATCCCATCTATATTACCCAACTATATCCTGCCTCTGGACGGTGCGGTGAGCCATGATAGTGTGCCATGAGATTTCAAATACACCTTGGTTACTACATACCTTCCGAAGGGGATACGTGTAGTTCGAACACAACAAGACAAGATCGCAACATTGAAGTTTAGAGACTTCAACCTTGAATATTGCAAGAATCATAACATGCTCGCCCCGTACAAGTACCCAACCGAGACAAATTGGAAGAACTCAAAGATAATCCCCCAGTCGTGGATGATGAACCTCGGGCAGTCCACACTGCTGAATGTAATGAAAATCCCACACTTTGGAAGGCACCAGGAAGTGAACGCCTATGTCAAGCTTCTATTATCATGTTACCATGGAGGCTACTTATGGATAGACCACTGTATTATAGTTGATCCGTCATTGATCCATAGGATCATAGAGTTAAGTATGCAAGGACCTGACCTGCAGCACTTCTATCTAGGCAAAGCCACATATCGCGCGCTAGCACAAAGGATCAACTATACCTACGGTAATGTCGATAAGGGGACATGAGGATAGAAGTTAGCCTCCATCCAGAATGGCGCAATGCACCTAGAATTTCAGTTAATAGCTGGAAATCTGGTGCAAAAGAACATACCCACGCAGGTCACGGGCTTTGTCGTTGACCTCACGAGGAAGTGTGTAGAAGGCTTACAGATGAACTGGGTGAAGTACCTATTCAATCAGCTTGAACTAGACTACCGCGAAGTGCAGTATTAGGGCTACATGTTTCACTTCAGTTGGCTCCTGATCCTCATTGCCTTTGTTGCTTGGGAGATGCTGGAAGGTGCCACCTTCCTAGACATGGAGCCGTTTGAACCACTTGCTGCAAAGTTCGCCACACTTTGGTATTTAAGTGATATGAACAAACAGTGGTAGTCAAACATTGTTTTTCATACTTATTACCTCTAGCTGAAGAGAGCCATCGAAGTTCGCCACACTTTGGTATTCAAGTGATATGAACAAATAGTGGTAGTCGAACATTGCTTTTCATACTTATTACCTCCAGCTGAAGAGAGCCAAGCAAGAGGAAATGTATGATAGAATTGAGGTCGAACTCCAAGGGGTACAGCAAGCCCTTCAGTCCAGCCACGCAGTGTCCGCTGCTCCCTTTCCATCAGGAGAACCAGAGTTGGGAGACGAGCCACCCAACTCCACCGATCATTTGATGCGATCAAAGCTTGCCTTCGTCATGCATAAGAAGAAACAAAACAAGACACCCAGGCCTTGAAGCAAGTGAAAGGAATACTCGTAGAACAACATCGAGTTTCAGAGCAGGAGAAGGTTGCTCTCTAGGCAAAGTTTGATGAAGAAAAAGCACAGATGCAACAAGGAAAATAATAGTTGCTCGCAAAGAAAATCAAAGTGAAAGAAGCGGTCAACAGAGCACTTCGCTCTATGACAGGCTTAGAGCCATAGGCAGAAGACCGGGTCACCCACCAAGTAGAGAATCTCACAGAAGCTATCCAGTAGCTACAACAAAGAATAAGAGACTTAGTGTTCCGCACAGTGCCTGACACACCGCATGATGTGAGGGATCAAAGAGAAGCAACTGCTCAAAGCGCAGTTGACATAATAAAGGCCCTTTCCATAGAATACAAGAAACTGAGTGATCGCAGTGCCCAAATGTATGAGAAACTCACTAAGAACCCATAACTGAAGGCATTGGATTCACAGCTCCAGGAAGCGAAGCAAAAAGCAGAGACAATATAGGCGCAATTGAAGCCCCTGTCAGTTGTGGAAAGAATGATATGATCCCAGGAGCAGTGCACTATCCAGTAGCAGGTCCACACTATCCAGAGAAAAGTCATGGAAGTGACTCAGAGACTCCAACCTGTACAGGATGAGATTTTCCAATTGTTCGTCGAGATCGAAGGCTGAGGAGTAGAGTTGGAACAGGTCATCACTACAGCTAAACAATGCCTAGAGGGACCTACCAACGAAGCAGTCATCCAAGAATTCACTAAATAGGAGGTTGTGACACAACAACAAGTCGAAGCAGCTCGAGCTAAGATCGAGTCTTTTGAATCATAACTAATCAGATTAGAGTGACTCGGGACGAGTCACAGGTGAGTGTTGGGGGCATGTTGTCCCTTGACCAATTTTTGGGAGATCCTTGGTCAAGTTTGACCAATTTTTGGACTTCGACAGCCTATCGAAGGAGGAGCACAAAAAGAAGCGGAGATCAAGGGATATTGGCCCCTTTTAGGGATTTTGGGGTTTTGGGCTTATGTAACAGGTATGGGAATGTCGGCCCATGGTTTTTACCCATGTATAGGCTCATTTTGTAATGTATAAATAGAAGGCTAGGCGATGTAAGAAGAGCCAATGTGATAAGTTATAGTGTTTGATCTATGTGTTCGAAGGATTGTAAGTTCTTTGTTCATACTGTGTGAGGCTTGCAAGGCTAAGTGCAAGAGACTATAAGAAATCAAGAGGAGGCTTTGTGCTAAACCTAATTCAAGGAGGGAGGATCTAGCGAAGTGCGCAGATCTCCTATCTTATGTGGAGTAGGGTTTTTTGGCTCTGTGCATGTAACTGATTGACAGAAGATAATAGAAGAGAAGAAGAGTTGGTGGACGTAGCCCCAAGGTGGGGGTGAACCATGTACATTATGTGTTTCTATGCTTTGTGCTATGGATTGATGTGTCTATGTGTGATTTTCTTAAGTGCTTTGATATAGATGACTGTTAGATAGATCTGATATTTCTTTGTACTTAATAATGTGGATGAATGTTAGATCTAACCTATGTGAATATTCTCAGTGCTTGAATCTACTAGATCTGATTTGTTTCTTTATTCTAAGTGCTAGATATAGTTGAATACAATGATGCTCTGTAATTAGGGTTTTACCACTTTGTAAGTAAGAACTGGATATTGATGAATGTTAACTGATAAGTTCTCTGTTAAGTGTTAGAATCATAGATCTATGTCCCAGCTAAGGTTGCAGACACTGGAGTCCTACAACCACCCATGCCTCTACCTCAGGTGAGACTTCATCTGCCTCGTAGGTGTTGCCGAAAGGGCCGGTAGTTAGGCTTTTGTTGGTGCGTTGTTGTAGTGTTGAACCCTGGGTCTGCCCCTGTGCCAACAATCCTCCTTCCAGTTGTAGCTAGAAAAGAAAGGAAGTTGGTGCTTCCAATGAATGTAATTCTTAAAGACATATAAGAAAAATCATTTTTTGGTTTTCTCCCGCTTTGGGTTTCCACATAAAAACACTGGTGTACCGTGTATGTGTATGATTGCTCATTTGTTCATTGTTTATTTACTCTACAACTATTGGATGATAATGATACATTGATATAACACTTGCATTTTTTGGTTAAAAAGGATTATTTATCTATTACTGATTCACCCCACCTCTCAGTAATACAACATGGTTCCCATGCCGAAGTATTTCATAGCCATGAGAGTCCTTTTATCCCCGTCATGAATCGGTTGTATGCCTCATTTTTCTTCTTTGATATTTCTGGTTTCAACCCTTGGGACTCCCCTAGAGCATGGTTTGTTTCCCTTCAAGCTCATTTAAACTATGAAAGTAACATCTAGCGAGAGGTTATTTATCCTTTTTTTCCTCTCTTAGATTACATACAAAAAGGAATCCCCTTGGAGTCTTCTTTAATCCCTTTTCAGAATCTCTAAAATTGAAAAGATTGTTGAGTGATCTTGTTTCCCTTCACGTTTGTCAAAGTAAAATTTGAAGGCACATCTATCCGATGATAATTTACCCCTTTTTTGGTCTGGATGGTTATTTGTTCGAAAAATGTATGCCCTAGGAGCTACGGTTCACTAGGGGAGTATTCTCAGGTGTAGGTTTAACCCTTTTTTGGTCCCGAGGGACTAAATTTGTTAAAAAGGGCCATTCTCCGTAGTTTTGGTTAATCACTTTTTCAGGCCTTGGAGATTATTTACAAAAAAGGAAACCCCTTGGATCTTATTTAATCCATTTTCATACTCCCTAAACAAGAAAATATCATTGATTGACCTTGTTCCTTTCACACTCGTTAATTAGTTCAGAAGGAATATCTAATTGGCATAAGTTAACCCTTTTTTTGGCCAATAGATTACCCAGGAAAAAGGTATGCCTCGGGAGACATGTCTCACCGGGAGAGTTCTCCTAAGTTATGTTTTATACTTTTTTGAGCTCAGGGGACTAAATTACAAACACGGCAATGAGTCCATATTTAAGATCTTTTCAGACTCCTTAAAATTGAAAATATAGTTTAGTGATCTTGTCTCTATCACACTTGTTAAAATGATTTTGAAGAGACGTCCTTTCAGTATAAGTTTAACCCTTCTCCGGACCGACTAGACTAAGTATGAAAAAGGAATACCTTGGTCCTAGTGACAAAAATATTTCTCCTTGGTATGATTTTATTCTTTTTCGGACCTTGGAGACTAACCTTATGAAAAATATCACTCTGGAGTCTTCGTTTAGTTTTTTTCAGACTCTCTAAAAGTGAAAAATCATCGAGCTTACCTTATTTGGGCTCGTAAAAATTTACATGCAAGGAGTCTTGTTGTGTCATGTTGTAATCACATCGCATGTCTCATCCTTCCATATTTTTCCTAATGTCAACTTCATGTTTCTATTACTAAGCCTTTATAACATTCCTTAGGTGCAAGCCTTGTATCATTTTTTCCCTTGCAATCTGACACCTTGACCTATGGAGGAATTTTTCCCGAGTGTTCTTATCCTACACATGTCTCCTTGAACTGAGCATAAATATGTTCCATGCGCTTGGAACCAGTTTGCTTGCCCATGACACTCATTTTTCCTTTGTAACATAACATTCTTTTATTCTTTTTCAGGCTTGTTAAATACGTGAAAAAGACAAAGAAAAACAAATATTCCAAAAAGAGGGGATGGGGAAAATTATCTTTTGTTGGTAGCAATAGAGTCACCCTTGGACAAATCACATCCTTCTATTTGTTCTCCGAGCATTGGGATCTAGTATGGTCTTAGGAATTTGTTCTCCTTACATAGAGTTGTGTCCTCCTCCGTTTAGTTACTTTTCCAAACACATGGAGAGTTTGTGGTGCCTCCTGTGCCACAAAATTATGTCAATAACATGTTGTCTGAGAATTTTAATCTATCGTTCTCTTGTCCAAGGGGAATTCTTGCAACCTGATTCTACCATTTTGCAATAAGTCTCTTGACCTTCATGAGTCGCCCATCCCAAGAGTCCTGTCAAGTTCACATTCAGAATCAATGAAGTTTGGTGCCTGGTGATTGAGTTCATATAGTCTTTCCACAAAGACATGTCAAAGACCTCAGAGTAGTTATTATTGTACTCTTATGATACTTCTACTTGAGTTTTGAAGATATTGAAGCTATTGCTCAAGTTATGAAGTTATCATCTCCAGCCACAGGCATTAATACCTCCTAAATATTCCTATGACAATGTATACATTCTGATGATTTTGAAATGTAGATTCATTTTGTATTGTTCAGGGCTACACTTTATATTGGAATACACATTGGTTATGTAGCCATGATTACTATATATGACATATATTTGGAGTGTACTTGATTGGAAACTTAGTTTATCCTGAGCATGGGAATGTCTGCCTCGATGATTATTATTATCTTATCACAGATGACACACTCACAGATACTCATTTGGGTTTAATCGACTCTAGTGCTTTCCCACTTTATTAAATATGTTGTAATTTATTTCGTCCATCAGTTTCTCTTCTGACCTCACACATTAAGGGGCATCTGTTATAACTCAAAATTCCACTGATATGCATCCTTGATGTTGGCCTACTCATTCATACATCTGCTAACCCATTTTGATGGAGTTCTTTTCAAAAAACAACATTTTGTGTCTCATACATTCCCTGTTGCATATGCATAGCGCGTACATACACTAGTTGCATAATTGAAATCTCGCATACATACGTTAGCTACACTACTAAAATCACGTGTGTACTCTAAAAAGTGACAAAAAATATAAAATATGTGCTTTCCGGCAGAGTTTACGGGCTATCTTAGGTTTTTCAACCATCTTACCTTCTGTAGCCCTTCTGGAAACGAATTAACCATATTTTTCTCATACAAAAAGGGCCCTAGGGGGTTCATTTGGATATATCAGACTAAATGCAAGAGAACTCTGCCAAAATTTCTCCCTTGTTTCCTAAGCTTTCTGCATTTTTCTTTGAGTTTTATCCTCAACATTCCCTTCCATCCATCCTTTTCCCCTTATATTGGCATGTTGGTGGTGAAGATAGTATTGGGAATAGTGCACTTGGAGACAAAGTAGAGAAACCCAAGCGAGGTTCGTGGAGTGGCACCAAGAAATTTCAGGTTGTAACCTCCAATTTTGTTATTAATAAAAGAGAAAATTTATTGCCCCGTATATTTATGTCTATGTGTTTGTTCTTATGAATATTTTCATGTATAACTAACTCTTTAGATAATATTGATAACTAAGCACATGTTGTCATAGTTTGTTCTATAACATTGTTTTAGGCCATCTTTGGGAGGAGGCCTACAATCATGGAATAAACAACAATCGAAAGGGATCAACATCAACCGTAAGGAATTAAGGTACACATGTATATATTCCTTCCCTTCCCTTAATTATCGTAAGGTTGTGTTTAGTTTGGGGTAGAATAGAAGCTTTTATGTCTTTTAGGGTGTCAAGGCTCTGCCTAGTCACTAGACCCATATTAGGGGGATTTTCCCCATAGCAAAAAGGAAAAGACAATGTTGTGGTAGATGTGTTATCCAAACAATATGAAGATGAAGGTTCCTTGTTTTCTCTATCATTACCAATCCTTCATTGGATTCATGAATTTTAGTGTGAATGGATATCCCATCCCACTATCTCAAAGATAATTCAATGACTTCAAACTGGCACTAGTCATCCCACCAACTATAATTGGCAAGCCAATGTACTTAGATATAAGGATCACCTTGTTCTATCTCTAGATTCAACACTCAAGCCCAAGATCTTAAATGAGTTTCATTCTTCTTATCTTGCGGGTCACTCAGGATTCCAAAATACCTATGATTTTTCTCATCGCTCTTTATTTTGGGAAGGTATGAAGAAGTATACCCTCACCTATGTCACAAAATGTGATATTTGTCAATTCCATAAAGGTGAAACTGTAAAGAACCCTAGATCTCTCCAACTGTTACCCATTCCATCTTCTATTTGGAATGACATCTCCATGTACTTTATAGTGGGACTTCCCAAAGCAGGTAACAAGTCAATCATAATGGTAGCGGTCGACCACCTTTCCAACTATGCCCATTTTTGTGCCTTACCACACCCTTTTATGCCAACCCTAGTTGCACAAGTTTTCATTGATCATATTTTCAAGTTGCATGGCATGCCAACATCCATTGTATCATATTGTGACCCGACCTTCACAAACACCTTTTGGAAGGAATTGTTCAAATTACAAGGCACACAATTGAACATGAGCACGCCATATTACCCACAAACAGATGACGAAACAGAAGTGGTCAATAAGTGTTTGGAAACTTACTTGTAGTGTTTTGTTTCAGACAAAAAACATCATTGGGTGCAATAGTTACCACTGGAAGAATAGTGGTACAACACTTCCTATCATACAAACACCAACATGACACCATATGAAGCGATGTATGGCCAACAAACCCCTACAATAACTTCCTATCTTCTAGCCACATCAAAGGTCTAGGCTATTGACAATTTGTTGCAAATAAGGGAACTTACCATCGTGGCTCTAAAGTAAAACCTCCACATGGCCCAAAATTGTATGAATAAACAAGATTACCTGTAGCACTCATAAAGGGATTTCCACGAGGGTGATCAGGTGTTTCTCAGACTCCAATCTTACAAGAAAAAATCACTCAAGTCTTAAGGCCATCACAAGTTGGCACCCAAATTTTATGGCCCTATCAGATTCGCAAACTCATTGGTCCAAATTCCTACAAACTTGCACTTCCATCTACCTCTAAAATACATCTAGTGTTCCATGGTTCATGTTTAAAGAAAGAGGCGGGTCAGAATTGTCGGGTTCAAACCATCCTACCTGAACTAGATGAAGAAGGATCCATTTGGCTGCAGCCTGAATTTTTGCTCAACATGTGAGAGAATCATATGCAGGGCCGAACTATCAAAGAAGTGTTTATCAAATGGAAGGACACATCTCTAGAGGATGCAACTTGGGAATTAACTTCCATATTGCAACAATTTCCACATCTTCAACCTTGAGGACAAGGCTGATTTTGAAGGGGGAGAGTATGTTAGGATCCGTTCCTAACCCCTCATAGTTATTCATTAGTTAGTTGTCATTGTAATAAGTGTTCAACCCTCTTTATTATCGGTACCACAAGTAGTTATGAGGTTGGTTAGTAGAATGCTATAAATTAGTTATGGTATTGGACCGTGGTATTGGCCCTTGGTATTGGATCGTGGTAGTTTTTGTTGTGAGTTGTATTTAAATAATGTATATCTCCATTGTAAGTGGTTGAATATTATTGTAAGATATATCTTCCCATTTGGAGGTTGACCCCACGAAGAAGCAAGTGAACTAATATTTCTATGATATAATTATTATATTTCTACTCTATATTTGATGTTCTTGTTACTTGCGCAATATATTTGCTTGCTATGTTAATTGTTCCAAGTATATCACATGCCTACTTGGGTTCCTGTGTACTGTCAGGTAAATAAATCAATTGATTTGACACCCAGTTATCTTCTACCTAACAGACCTATGTATAGGCATTTGGTTATGGAGAATGAATAAATTAAATGCTAAATCCAAGAGCTAATTCTGAATGTCCACATCAGACCAAGCTCCTCACCTTGTGGGAGCCCAATTATTTTTGTACAAAATAAGGATGGGACATGACGACTTTCTATTGTTTACAGAGACCTGAACAAGATCGCATTCAAGAGTTGGTACCCAATCCTTTGGATTGATGATCTTATTGATCATCTCAAGGGAGCCAATTTTTTCAATAAGATTGATCTAAATTCAGGCTACCACCAAGTGTCGATTGATCAAACTGATGTATGGAAGACAAAATTCAAGTCTAAATAAGGTATCTTCGAGTGGATGGTCATGCCTTTCATCTTGACTAATTCCCTGACCACATTCATGCTAATGATGGATGACATTTTGCAACCATTCACAGACTCATTTGTGGTTGTATATCTAGATGACATCTTCATCTTCAACAAAACTTGGGAGGAACATTTGAAGCATATTCGATAGGTCTTGGGCACCCTATGAAAAAACATGTTATATGCCAATTTGGAGGAGTGTTTCTTCAGCATGTAGAGAATCCAATATTTAGGATACATTGTGGATGAGAAGGTTGTGCATGTGGATCCAACCAAGATCCAAGTCATATTTGATTGGTCATCCTCAAAGGCAATGAGCGAGCTCCATAGCTTCTTGGGCCTCACCAACTTCTACCACATGTTTGTGTTGGGGTTCTCTCTTATTGCTTGGGCCCTGAGCCAAGTGACCAAGGGTGGAGAAAAGGATAAGTTTGCGTGGGCTATGTCCCAAAAGAAACCATTAAAGGATTTAAAATTATTCATCTTCTCAGCACCAGTTCTTATTCCTCCATACCCGCAACAACCATTTGATATTGAGATAGATGCTTCAGATTATGTTATCGATGCAGTCTTCACTCAACATGGGAATCCAACAACCTATTCCAATGAAAAATTATCTGATTTTGTTCATGGATACCCCACCTACAACATAGAGATGTAATCCATTTTGTAGGCATGTTAACAATGGAAACATTACATTCTAGGGAAGGAAACGATCATCCACGTTGATCACATTCCTTTGCAATTAATGTAGACACAAGGAATTTTACAGAATGACCTCCATCAGAAGTGTTCCACGCACTTGAAAAAATTCCACTTGAAAATCAAGTACAATAAGGGAAACACCAACCATGTTATAGATTTCTTCAGTCAACCCCTAGTTGTGGTGCTAACCACATTTCTTAACTCCTGTGGGAATGAGATGTCTAGGTGGCCACAATTATACAATAATGACTTTAACTTTGCTATTTCCTATCAGACATTGAGCATATGAAAAACAGTTCCATACTTTCATCTCTAGGATGGATTGTTGTATTTTTTAATCCATGTCCATGTTGATTCAAGTGAGTATGCAAATCTAATCTATGAAGCTCATTACAGTCTAGAAACAAGAATTTTTGGTGTAGACATAAAAATGGTAGTTCTGCAAAAGAAATTTTATTGGTCAAAGCTTCGATAAGATGTTCACAAGTACATATGATTCTGCACTACTTGTGCCATTTCCAAGCCCACCATAAAGAAACATGGGCTATAAACCCCTCTACCTACTCCATATAGGCCTTGGTATTCCATCTCCATGGATTACATGTCTAGTTTTCCTTCAACCAAGCATGTGAACGATTGTGTCTTCGTGTTTGTTGATCAATTCTCTAGGATGGACATTTTTTCATCCTACAAGAAGAGAATCATAATTGAGGCCACCACTAAGCTCTTATTTGAAAATGTTTCAGTTCATTTTGGGCTCCCGTGAACCATTATCTCAAATCAAGATAGTAGGTTCCTGAGCACTTTTTGGTCCAGTGTTAGGAACCTAACCTCCCTAACCCCTCATGTAGGTAGAATAATATATTTCCATGTCATAAAGGCTGATATTAATAAGGCCTGGCAATAAGGAAGAATAAGTCAAATGTAAGAAGACCTAATAGAATCTTTCTCTTCTAGAAGGATCTTCCTCTAGATCATTCTTTTGGGTAGATATATTTAGTATAAATAGGAGTATAGGGTATGATAAGTTTTGTCTTGAGAATTATTGTAATAGAGCTTTGCTCTTCTATGGGTTGCCCACTTGAAGAGGCAAGTGAACATTTTTTCCTATCAATAAAGGTATTATTTTGGTTCTGTGGTTTCATATATTGTGTTGTTCTATTTTTATTCTTTGCAATATTTTTGTTTTCAACTATTATAATAGATCTGGTACCTTACAAGTGGTATTAGAGCACTTTTTTTGGCAGACATTTGTGGAGATGTATTCCAACATCTTAAGGCTACAAATATATGTAGTTCTGTGCATAAATATGTGGTCAGGGAAGCATACAATCAGGAACTACAAGTGGTACTTAAGGGCACATTGGTGTCCACCCTTGTAACCCCTGTTGGTACCCCTTCGAGTGGTAACACATCAGACAACACATGTATACGGATCGACCTATATATCTTGAAGTCCTCCATAGATAAACCAATCTACCACCTGAATTCTATAGTGCCACCAAGAAAAACACTCAGGAAGATACATAAACAGAAACAAAACAGATAAGATATATTGACATGCAACTTTACCTCCTTCCTTCTAGTTGCGAAATTCCTACACATTTTTTCCTGTTAATAATTTGGGCCTTTCAACACTACATTATTCTTCAGATTAGAGTATAACTACAAAGGAGCAAAAAAAAAAAAAGGTGGTCCCACCAACACACTTATTTGGGACCTATCCCATTGGATTCCTCTCTTCGCCCTGATTCCCGTGGTACCTATCATTTTTAATACAATTTTTTTGTGGATCCAACCCCTTTTCAAGCACCCTTATTTGTCCCCTATCCCATTGGACTCCCTTTTTCTCCCTGAAAATAGTGGTACCTATTACTTGACACCATTCTTATCATTGGTCCCACCTACCTCTCTCGCCCCCCTACTGTCCCCCCCTATCCCATTTTCCTGACCATTTTTCCACATAGCCACCACCCGCACCCAAGAACTCAATGCATTGGTTGTTGACAACCTATAGAACAAGGAGTACATCAAGAATATCAATGCCAACATTAACTCGCTCAATTCCTTTGTTCAAATCCTCAAAAACCAATGTTCCCACATCAAAGAAATCAAATCCACACTTGACCAATTGATGGGTAGTTCCTGAACCTTTCCTCTTCCAAACAACCATCCTATCAGGAAGCCCATGACTCTTCGCATTACCAAGGTCCTCATTCTACCCAGAATTGAGGTGAAAAAATTTGATGCCTCGAATCCCACAGGCTGGGTCATTCAAATGGAACATTATTTCTCTTTGCATGACATTACTGATCATTTAGCCAAGCTTCGTTATGGTATCCTACATCTGGATCTGGAACACTGAAAATGGTGGAAATAGCGTAAAAAGGAACACCAAGGGTATGTTTCTTAGACACAGTTTTTTGCAAAGCTTTAGGACTGCTTTGAATCTAACACCCACCACTTAGGCCATTTGACCAAGTTGAAGTAGTCTAGGACAGTGGAAAACTTTATCATAGCATTTGAGCACCTGGATTTCAGAACAAAGTGCATGTCAGATGATTTATTTAGGGAATGCTTTATCAGTGGCCTAAAATATGAAATATGTGCTCATGTTCTCATGGAACATCCCCAGACTTGGTTGGAAGCTACTCAATGAGCCAAGGAAGCACAACATTTTTTCTCCTCCCAGATCCACAAACCATCCTTTCCTCCTTTCCCTAAACCCACCAATTATGACCCTCCTGCAACTCCCCTCAAGATCCAGAAATTTGTTAGATTACTGAGAGGGGGGGTGAATCAGTAATAGCGTAATTATAATCCTTTTTCTTCAAATGTTATATCAATGTAGAATTATTATCCAATAATGAGAAGTAAGAAATAAACAATCACACACATACACAGTACACCAGTGTTTTA
>ML793882.1:129537-151676 GCA_009831015.1 Picea engelmannii | reverse complement strand
TTCTTTTCAATGAATACCTATTTAAGGGAAAGAGGAAGAGTCATTTTCACTATCAAACACTTCATAAGGAATGCCCTCAATCAATTTTGTTCTCAATCAAATCCAATATGATGCTACAACATTTCAGAAATGCAAACTAATATTCAAACTAATAATTAATATATACTTTTGTCATTTTCATGCGAATGATGATCAATTCAATGAAAAATTTCTCTTGCCAACTACCCTTTGAGATCAAGGAGATTCAGACAAGAAAATGCAGATTTCGCACAAACAAGACACCCTTTTGCAATTAAACAAGAGAAAGAAAACCAAAAACTCAAAATGAAGGAGAAATAGATTGGATCAGATGACCTCAAAGAACCAAATGAGAAGAGTTACAGACTTCTAATTTCCTTCACTAGAGTTCCCGCTTAGTCGGATAGGAGAGAAGAAAGGGATCGATTTCAAGCTCTCAACAACAAAAACTCAAAAAGAATGAAGAAGGGCATAAAATATGAACAATAAGGTGTTTACTTCTCAGGAGGAAGCATGTCAAAGGTCAAAGGAAGAATCATTGAATCACAAAGAAGCCCAGCAAGTGAGAAAACAGGGTTTGGATCTTCAAAAATTGTAATTTTTGAAGAGATTTTGGGTAAAACAGGGTTGGTGCTCTGGTATAAGGGCCAACAGAGCATTATAAATCTTTTTCTAGTAGCTTAAAGGAGCACTAGTGCTCTGCTAACAAGGCAGGCGAGCGTTGGAGTCCTAAAGCTCAAAAAAAGTCCAAAAAAACCTAAAATTCAATCAAATTTTGACAATCAGGCTGAGTGTGATGGGGTAAAGAGTCAATCAGCAAGTGAAATCAGATATGAAGGGCTGAACAAGGCCTAAAAAAAATCAAAGGGAAAGACAAGGTCTAGAGGAAAAATCAAAACCAAAAGTTTGATTCGATTCCCCAGTGGAGTCACCAGTTTCTGTTGTAGGAAAATCTCCCTGCGGACAGGTAGATTGCCTCAAAGAGCTAGATCCTTAACTCTAAGATAGAAAGTGCTTAACATGGACACTAACTTCCTTTCAAATCTATACAAACTAATGCATGATAAGGAAGGATAATAGAAGTACCTTTTTATCGACGTTTGTCCCTGCACGCTCCGAGTTGAGCTCCAATCTTTCGCTCCTCGATGAGATCTGTAGACAAAACAACAGTACGACCACTTCCTACTCTATTGATATTAGCTTGAAAATAGATCTATCTATCAATGATAAGTTCATGTAAGATCAGACACAAACTAGAAAGAAATAGGCCAAGCGTGTCATATTGATGAGAATAACTACAACAGTACTTACAATCGTAGATGCGAATGCAACAGCTTCGTCAAGTCCCCTTTGTCTAACCCTTGCTCGAAAGATCCATGACTTGGATGATAGCAGCTTCACTAATCACTTCTCCTTTAGTTGACTGTGTGTTTCCTATGAGATCATAGGTTTCATGCTAGCAATTCTTCCCCCTTTTCACCATCATAGAGCCTGCTTATATAGGTTAAGAGAGGCTTAACCTCTTGAGGTATCTTTAGGGTAGGTTGAGGAATTCCCTCCTTAGATCAGGGATCTCCTGATTTAACCAAGAATTTGAATGAAACTACTTTCCAAACATGAAATATCCTCCCCTTATTCTCCTCAACGGGCCAATCACTGCCTAGATTAGACAGCACTCCCTCAAAAGGGGCATCAAGGCGCTATAACGCTCCCTAAGAGGCTCAAGGGGAGTGCCAGCACCCTAAGGATGGATAGTGCTCCTTCAGAGGGGAAATTTGTTGTTATAACTCTCCCTAAGGCCTTATAGGGGAGCGCCAGCACTCCTAAGGATGCCATAGGGGAGCACTCTCTCTCCAAACCCTAGTTTTAAAGCTCCTTTCTGGTGGCAAGAGTTCCTTGACTTCAATTAATCATTCTCCCTCCTCCAAATCAAGTGTCTAAGGTATTCTAAGTGCCTCCTTAGTGTCGTCATCATGGCAGTATGCTTTGTTTGATGTTTTCGACACTCGCGAACAACATGCGATACTTGCGACAGTTGTAAGGAACATGCGGCACTTATGACAGTTGAGAGGAACATGCGACACTTATCCAATTGAGTAATATTGATGTGTAACAATCCAATTCTTCATCCATGGCCTTATTAAAAAATTCATCCTTGTTGGCTTCTTCAAAATAGTTTGGTTCAATTGTAGATAAGAGTGTTAGGTGTGTTTGTTCTGGTGAACAGATTTTTCTTCTAGTCTCAACTCTTGCATCTTTGTTTCCAATAATATGATCTGAAGGATGATTCTTTTGTACTCGTTTGCTAGGTGTCTTTGGAGATACTTGTTGAACTTTCTCTTCTACTTCTGTAGGATTCTCTTCATCTTCATCTTCCTCTTCTTCTTCTTTTTCATCTTCTTCTTCAAAAAGTTGTTCCATTGATTTGTTTTCTTCTTTCTTTGATTCTGGTCTTCCTGTTTCATCAATTGTTGCGTTGATGATTTCCACAACTTTGTTTAATATTATATTGTAACACTTGTATGCTTTCCTTGTACTTGAGTAACCAACAAGTATTCCTTTGTCCACATGAAAGTCAAACTTTCCCATTCTACCATGTTCTCTTTTGATGTAGCATTTGCTTTCAAAAACTCTAAAGTGCTTCACATTTGTTGGTCTTCCTTTCCATAGCTCGTAGGGAGTTTTATCAGTGTTGTTTCTAAGCATTACTCTATTTTGAATGTGAACTTTTGTATGCACTGCCTGTGTCCAAAACATATCTGTCAACTTTGAATCCATTATCAGTGTTCGAGCCATTTCTTGTACTGTCATGTTCTTTCTTTCAACAACTCCATTCTGTTAAGGTGTCCTAGCGATGGAGAATTGCCTTTTTATTCCAGGATTTCTACAATTCTTCGATTTCTTCTCCCAATCCTATGATTGAATTCATTGTTTCATCGACTCGTAAGAAGTAGGCTACGATATCTTCATCTTCCTTCATTTTTAGTTGTTCGAACTGACCTTTGTAAGTTTGAAGCTTTGCTACTTTGACTTTTGAATCTCCTTCATAAATATTTCTAAGCTTGTCCAAAATCTCTTTAGCAGATTTACAATGTACAACTTTGGTGAATATCGTATCACTAAGACCATTAAAAAGTGCATTTATGGCTTTGGAATTATTCTCACTGATTTTCACTGCTTTGTCATTTGTTGGTGGAACTATTGGTGTTGTGTATCCATCTAAAATTGATTTCCAAACTTGAAATCCCTGTGCCTGTATATATGTCTTCATCCTTATGCTCCAAAATGCATACTTTTATCTATCAAACTATGGTATTCCATTTTTATACGAGTTGGTACTCTCCATGATCTACCCTTCAGTGGTTAAACTGATTTCTAAAGGAACCTGCTCTGATACCAATTGTTGGATTACTGAGGGGGGGGTGAATCAGTAATACCATAATTATAATCCTTTTTCTTCAAATGTTATATCAATGTAGAATTATTATCCAATAATGAGCAATAAGAAATAAACAACCACACACATACACAGTACACCAGTGTTTTACGTGGAAACCCAAATTGGGAGAAAACCACGGAATGTTTTTTCGTATATGTCTCGAAGAATTACATTCATTGGAAGCACCAACTTCCTTTGTTTTCCAGCTACAATTGGAAGGAGGCTCCAACCCCCTAGTTTCTCAGGCTACAACCTGAGGGAAGCTCCAACTCCCCAATTCTCTAGCTACAACCAGAAGGAGGCTACAACCCCCAATGTTCTTCGACTACAACTGGAAGGTGGATACAACCACCTGTCCTTGCCCTATCCTGCCACCCTGAAGTAGAAGTAGAATGATGGAACCACTGTCACACTATCACTGTGAGATATATCATTGTAAACTTGTACCAATAAATCTGAACCATGCATCAACCTGTACCTCAACCTATAATCAACCTGTACCATAAACAAGTGCATCAACCATGCACCAACCTGTAATCAACATGTACCATAAACAAGTGAATCCAACCATGTACCAAGTATGTACAAATCATGTGTCAACTACTGATGAACTATGACTCATCAATATGTACCAACATCATCAACTATACACCTCATGTATGTGCACCAACTCATCAACTACTTGTCTCAACCATGTACTCAACATGTACCACAACCAAAAGCCCTCATTAATTTCATCATCCAAATTTGATTTGTAGCTAATAGACCTGGTGTATATGATCACATTCCTTCAAACCTTCCTTGACTTTAAAAACAAGAGACTATCATTTTCATCAAACGTTTCTTTAGTCTCACATGCCTAGTTTTGGATTAGTCAACAATCCTAACTTGAAGTAATCATAACTTTGAACCTGTAATGTATAAATCTTTGAAACTGATATAAACTTTTTTTCAATGTGTTTTATGCAATTTCTCCAAGTTTCACTACTTGGAACCTCTCAAAAAAGGAGTTATAGAAAAAATGGCATACCTTGTTGAATTCTGTCTTATTCTAGAGAGCGACCTTGTAGAGCATGCCCCGTACAAAATATTCGATGAATTCATATGAAAATATTACAAAATATACGACAGACTATACCCTAACCAACACATTTTGTCTCACTGAATTTGGATCTGTTATGAAGAAGTTATGATGTGGTTACCCGAAACACCTGATTTTGACTAGTTTCAGGACCGGCCACAAACCCTATTTTCCACTGCATGTAACTCCCAAAATTCAACAACCCACAAGATGAATTTTTTTACCACAGATACTTGGATATGTTTTCTCACTTGCATAGCAATTTCATGGTCTGAATCATTATAGAAAAAATGTTATAGCGAAAATGGTGAGATGACCTGTAAATAACATACCTTAGAAAGCACCATCAAAATAATTTATTCTTCCTTGCATTTCGGCCTTCTTTTCTTCACCTTCACTTAGAATTCTGGTTTAGATATCCTTGGTTACCTCAGACACATATATATATTCAATATGCTCAATTGTGTTTCAAATGAAAGATCCTTGCCTCTTATTTATACTCTCCAAGTAGCTTCCTTAAAAACATCTTCTAGGTCACTTGGCCCACTTTCCTTATTTTAGGGTTGGGTCCACTTCTATTTTCTCCATTAAATTTATTATTGAAATAATTTATTTTGTATTCAATTTGAATTATAATGCACTCATCACTTCTCTTTATTCCTTACCTTTTTAAAATCTCTTAAACCACTTTGACTAGTTTGACCTTTTGGGGCTTCTAGATGACATATGAGGGTCCTCCAACTTTGTAAGGCCATAACTCTCAAACCGTGAGGAGTTATGTGACGTTATACATACCAAAATAAATGGCATGACATGTACTATCCATATAGAATAGTATTATCTGAAAATATATCTTAAATCATATTGTTACCCATCAAACAAACTTGGGTCCATTACCCAAACCTAAGGTCTCCAACTTCTCATGGCCATAACTCTCTAACCGTGAGGAATTATGTGATGTTCCACATACCACCGGAAATGAAATGACAAGAACTATCCATCTAGGATATTTTCCCTGACAAATTCGCTTTCCTTCATCTCATTATTCCACAATTAATCATGGGTTCTCTTACTCCACAAAGCGTCTTCCCGTGAGGGATTTCACCATAAGGGGACCACTTTGGAGTTCATCCATATTTACTTCTTATCTACCATGAAAAAACAATAATGAGTCATATTTACATCAAACAATATTGGGTCCATTACCCAAACCTTTGTGTTATAGGGCTTTCTTCAAGGGTTGACATCAATGACAACCAACCTTAATCAACAAAATTAACCAGGGATGAAATGCTTGAACAACTCAAGGGTCTTTGTTATAATTTTGATGAAAAATATTTTCCAGGGCACAAGTGTAAGGAACAAAAGATTTGTATGGCCATGGATCAATATTTTTCTGAAGAAGAGGTTGTTGTTTCACCTGTGGATAAGCTACCACCACCATCTAATATGAACCCACCCTATGATCCACCATAAGTTGAACTGGTGATTTCACTTAATTCCTTCACGGGATTCTCCACTCCCCAGACCCTCAAATTAATTGGTTACATTAAAAATTGGAAATTCATCATCCTTGTGGTCAATGGTAGCACCCATAATTTTATTCATTGCCGCATTTCCCAAGAATTGAATTGTTACATATGTGCCATCAATAATTTTCAAATAATGATTGCCAATGGAGGTTCCATGAAATGTGGGAGACGTTGTGAAAATGTGTGGCTCCAAATTGGTCAATATCTCCTGAAATCCCATATGCTTTCTATAGACATGGGTGGTTGTGACATTTTTCTTGGTGTCTAATGGTTACACACTCTTGGACCCATTCTCAAATATTTTAAGGAGTTAACCATGCAATCCAATAGGAGGGACAACAGTATAAGCTCCAAGGCATCACAAAAGACTCCCCTGAGATCATCAATTCCCATCCCATGGAAAAGCTACTAAAAAAGGGTCATTCTGGCATTATTTCCCAACTCCACTCCATTCAAGCTATTGAGACACCCTCTGTGCATCCTGATATCCAATCTATCCTCTCCCACTACCAAGTTATTTTTACCACTACCAAATAACTTCCCCCTTACCGTGGAGTGTTCCTCCCAATGTTCACCCTTATCTTCACCCCTTTTCCCAGAAGAATTAAATTGAGAAATATTTTCATGAATTTATAGAAGCGGGTGTTATCCATCCTAGTGCCAGCCCCTATTATTCCCCTATGGTCATGGTACTCAAGAAAGAAGTTACTTGGTGTATGTTTCCTAATTTTCACGTCATCAAAAAACTCACAATCAAAGACAAATTCCTCATTCCTATCATTGATGACCTCTTGGATGAATTGAGTGGTGCTTAGTACTTCACCAAACTTGATCTACGTTCTAGCTACCACTAGATCCATATGAAATAAGAAGACATTCCCAAGACTACATTTTGAACTCATGAGGGTCACTATGAGTTCTTGGTAATTCCCTTTGGTCTGTGTAATGCTTCTTCCGCTTTCCAAAGTCTTATGAATCATATCTTCCATCATTTTCTACATCATTTTGACTTAGTTTTATTTGATGATATTCTCATCTATAGTAAAACTTGAATATCTTATCTCTCCCATGTGGATCAAGTTCTCCATCTCCTCTCTAAGAACAAACTTTTCCTCAAACAATTTAAATGTGCCTTTGGAGCCTCAGAAGTGGAGTACCCGGGTCATATTTTCGACAAGGATGGTGTACGAGTGGATCCTAAGAAAATTGAAGCTATGTAGGATTGGCCTCTCCCTAAAACTCTTAATAGATTACATGGTTTTCTAGGTTTAACGAACTATTATTGGAAGTTTGTTTGTAATTATGGAAAAATTGCAGCTCCTCTCACTGCTCTCCTTAAAAAGAATGGTTTCATTTGGAATCTAGCTATTGATCACTCCTTCCAAGCCTTGAAAGATGCTATGTGTGTGACCCCTATCGTAGTACTTCCAAAATTCACAAAGACTTTATTACGGGAATGTGATGCTTCTGGGAAAGTAATTGGGGTAGTTCTTATGCAAGATGATAGGCCTTTGGAATTCACTAGCAAATAAATTTCCAAGATACATTTAGGCCAATTGATTTATTAAAAGGAAATGTTAGATATTTTTCATGATGTGGATCTCTGACATCCTTATTTATTGGGAAAACGATTCCAAATTAAAACTGATCATTAGTGTCTCAAGTATTTTATGGAACAATGAATTTCATCATCGAAGCAACAAAAATGGGTGAGCAAGCTATTTGGCTATGATTATGAGATTATTTACAATAAAGGAAAGGAAAATGTAGTTGCAGGTTCTCTTTCCTATAAGTATGAAGAATACGGGTCCCTTTTCTCCCTCTCCTTCATTGTACCATATTGGTTCCAAGCTGTTTGCCAAGAATGACTGAAAGACCCCAAAATTTCTAGCATAATTCACCAATTGCAACACAATTCTCCAGTTTCTCTAAGGTACTCTTGGAACATTGAAGAGCTTCACTATAAAGGTCATTTGTATTTAAGAAAACAATCACAACTTAAATCGATGGTGCTTTCTAAAATTCATGCTTCCACCACAGCTGGGAATTCAAGGTTTACCAACACCTATACTTTGTGGGAAATATTACCCCATGGACAGTCTAAGCTCCCCTTTGGACCAAGACCCCTATCTTTGGTCCAAAGACAGAAATGAAAAAGTGGTTGCTACTTTCCCTATATATCTAACTCAGTCAAGAAAGCAAGCAAGAGAGAAGAAGAATGTGATGTACCTTATTATGATGTTCGTCCTCATTGCTCCGATCCTTGGGCTTGATCTCCAAGATCCTCAATGTAACTAAATTCTTGCAAACACTAGCAAAGGAACTCTTCCTCCTACTCTATATGATTAGAAAAATAAAATATATCTATGAAGACTGAAACGAAAATAGACAAGAAAATGTATAACACATGAACTTGAAGGGAATAGGCCAAGTTTATATTAATTGGAAATCCAAAAAGAGGCACTTGCAAAGCATGTTTGACGATGCAGTAACTTCTCCAAGCTCTCCTTGTCCAACCCTTACATGAAAACCGTGAAATCAAACTGTTTTTGCTTCTCCTAGGATTAAAGGTTTGACATCTGAATTCTTCCCCAAAGAATCAAAGGTTTGATACCTCTAATATTCTTGAAAGAATCAAAGGTTTGATACCTCTAATATTCTTGAAAGAATCAAAGGTTTGATACCTCTAATCTTCTTGAAAGAATCAAAGGTTTGATACCTATAATATTCCTCCCATTTTCACCTTGGAAATACCTTCAATATATAGGTTTTAGAGCCACAACCACCATGAGATAATCAGGGATATGGTTTAGTATATGGATCCTTAAGTTGGGATTATATCCTAGGATAGATCCATGGTATAGGAGTCGACCACAACAACCTTATCCCAAGATAGCTAGCCCTTAGTAAAAGGTGGAAAATCCCATATTTTCCTCTAACCAAAAGTGGTGCCTCCCCTTAGTGAGCGACAAAGTGCCATTCGAACCCCCTTAACATGGAATGGGGAGCACTAGTTCCCCCTCGGCATGGGTAGGGGAGAAACACCATTCTAAAATGCCCCAAAATGGTCAAAATTTCCAAGAAAAAGGTGTGTTTTGATTGTCAGATGAGAGGGATTCTTCTTCCAACATGACTTAGGGATTTTGAAAAATGTTAATATAGTGTCAACAAGTTGAGACACTTAAAAAAATGAATGTGACACTTGTTAAGGTGCATACGACACTTGTGAAAATGCTTGTGACACTTAACAAGGTGCATACATCACTTTGTGACACTTGCGACACTTAGGGTGTGAAACTCAAGTGTGACATTTTGATGTGTAACAGATGCCCCCTAAAGTGTGAGGTCAGAAGAGAAATTGATGGCAGCAACACTTTACAAATTCTTAAATGCAAGGGTTATATAGTAGAAGAACCTGACAGAAGCTGCAAACAATCATTAGTCAGTATACAAATATGTTCCATTTCCGAGGTAGGAATACCTATGTTTGGAATACGAGATGACTCAAAGCATGGCCACTAACCAATACACTACAGTTCCATGAGAATACTAACTAGGTATATGGCCACCAGAGATACAATGTGGATCCATACCTCCATGATATGAGTTGATCGCAACCATGAAAAATACACAGTGGAGCTACGAGATGACAAAACATAGCCACAGATCAATACAATGTGGATCTATGTGACAGTATATATATCAATGATATTACCAGCATGGTGATTGTACTGAAATCTTTTACACGCTAAAATTATCTCCATCACGGCTTGGGAAAATCACATAACAAAGTGAGCACAAAACCCAGGTTCTTCGTCCTGATCCCAAAATGGTATGAATCTATCCATGTGAATAAGTGACTTGATGTCGATTATGGTAGAAACCACTTGATTACCTGCCATTGAGATATACTATTAACAAGTGTGAGGGAAATCACCAATAATGAAAATGATTCCCAAGGTACCTTTAGTACATTCCAGTGAATGTGAGTAAATGAGATGAGGTCGAACATTCGCAAAATCATCCAGTTAGAGTTAAATGATGTAAACATATTTTCGGAAGTGAGGAGGCCTGCCATTGAGGCATGCAGGTCCCAAGGTACTACATGGTTTCTAAGTCTAATTCCTGGATATTGTGATAAAGTCAATAGGAAAATACTCATCAAAGGAGGGCCATGATGTATCCCCCATCATCAACACAAAACTGACACAGTAAATTGATGTAATATAGTAGATTGAATGAATATGGACTGACACTGGAAATGGAAACTGGTAATACTGCAGATGGATGGTTTGAAGTGAAACTTCCTTTGAACATGATGAGGCACAACAACTTACTTGGAAACTGTTAGCGTTGGAAGTCACTCCTAGATTGCAGCAGGAGCAGAGCCCGACACCCATCAGTTTAATGTCACGATTTGTTTATAAAATGGATGATCAAATGGAGGCAAACTCAGGACAACATCATTTCAATTCTGAAAATAGGCCAGGCATGCATGGGCAAGTGAGGTTTTAGATAAACTTCAAACGGTGAGTTGTAATAAGGGTGAGTAGGGGGGGAGACTTGTATAAGAAGAGTGCAGGGGTCTGTTATAAACATAAGGCTCCTAACAGACTGTGAGAAGAACCATCCAAAGGCAAGATCTTCTTACATTCAAACGTAGAAGACCAGAGAAAATAGTAATGCAACAACAAATCCTTTATTATAACATAACTGCAACAATTCATGCGAATCATTCGATCATGAACTCTCTGGCATGAGACGAAAACAAAGGTGAAGTAGGAAAATTGTTTGTCATCAAACAAGAAATCTCAAATAAAGATGCACAACCAGGGAACTAGAATGGTTGTTAAAACATTACAGTCGGGAGCTCTGCTCTACCATCGATAGATACCAAAATGGAGAAAATGCCTACATATACTCAAAACAACAATAGAAAAAAAATCGAGACGTTGCATTAAGAGCTTTGCGTCTGCATGGATTTTGACAATCTGCACCTGCAGTCTCTGGGAGATTGTGCACCTATGGCAGATGCAATTGGACTTCTGACAGTTCCACAGGTGAATCGACGTGCTCTTAATTCGTCGCCAAACTTTCCCATTATGGTGGAGATGATGTCTAACCACCACCAACTACCTTAATAACTGCTTCATTGGGATTGAGGATGACCCGGCTGACTTGGCACCTTTGGGACATGGAAGTCCCTTTGCGTTGCCACCTGAACGGCTTGATGAATAGGCATGGAGGCCAGCATGAAGGATTGGGCGCAGAATGGGAGTGGTGGCGCCAAAACCGTGGGGGTGAATCAAGAATCAATGAGGTGTGAGAGAGGCGGCAGGGGAAGACACATGGCAGAAGGCAATAAGCGGAGGGAGCAGGAGATGAGATATAACGGGCATGCTTTAATGGGAGGCTAACATGGAAAGGGGCAGGACACATGGCAAATGGTGAGTTGATGATGAGATGGGGAAGGGGTAAAGGGGGGTGAGACTCATCGCATGGTCAGGTGGAGAACAAATGGCAAGATGATACGACAAGAAAGGGGGCCCCATGTTAATTAAATGCAGAAATACGGAGGATGTCCGGATTTCATATGCACCATTGATCCGGGCACTCTAATCACAGCTGTCAGAGAGATGCGCCCTCGATTCCGGACCCCCCCTCCGCTTAAAGGTAGAAGGGCGAAGGGGGTCCGGAATCGCCATATACGTCGTTGATCTGGGCGCTCCGATCGTGATCGTTGAAGAGGTGTGCCCTCGATTCTGGACCCCCCCCTCCGCTTAAAGGTAGAAAGGCGGGGGGGCTCTGAAATCCTATGTGTGTCGTTGATCCAGGCGCGCGAATCTCTGTCATCCAAACTTGCTTGCTGCTTAATCACAAGCGCCTTTTCACCCCCAAACTTATAGTAAATGGGTTTTTCACCCACTCCTTCGCATTCTAACCCCTCTTACCAGAAATTTTGCTAACATTAGGCTCCATGGGGGATAGAGTCATCCCTGTGATGCTCTAAGAACACTTTTTCAGATTCAGTGCCTTGTTGTTGGGCTATGGAGTCAGTTATTAAGCTGAAAACAAAAATAATATTTACAAAAAACAAAAGGGCTAACTGTGGCTCACAAGAAACATCTTTTCAAGAAATGCCCATTTACTGGGCCACTAAAAACCTCTTTGCCTTCCAGATCCTGCAACCTGTACGTGTTGTTTGAAAATACTTCAAGGATCTTGAAAGGCCCAAACCAGAGGGCATCAAACTTACTGTGTGTGCCCCTGTCCTGCCTGGGTGCATCCTATTTGAGCACCAGGTCTCCCTGCTCAAATTCTTTCTTTCTGCCCTTCCTGTCAAAAGCTTGCTTGATCTTCTGCTGATGGTTGTAGGCCCTATTCATGACTTGCTCTCTGATCTGCTACACTTACACCATCTGATGAATCCTTCTGACCATATTGTTAGGCTCTCCTTCAAGGTCCTAGAGGAATTTCGCCACAAACAAGACGATCTGAGTAGGGAAAATGGCCTCTGTTCCGTAAACAAGTTGGAAAGGTGAGACACCTTGGGACTTCTTTGTTGTCACTCGGTCAACCCATAGAGAAAATTTGAGTTTCAAATCCCATGCCCTTTTATTGTCTTCCAACAATTTCTTAATGAGCTTGATCAAGCTTTTATTGGAAGATTCCACCAGTCCATTTCCTTGAGGATAATAGGGAGTGGAGTGAATCACTGATATCTCATACTATTCAGAAAACTTGACCAGAGGCTTAGACCTGAAGGGGGAGGCGCTATCAGTGACAATTCTGCTAGGGCAGCCAAACCTGGCTATGATATCCTCCAGGAAGTTGATAATTACTTTGTGGGAAGTGCTCCTGGTGGGGATAGCTTCCATCCATTTGGTGAAATAGTCTGTCGCAGTTAGGATCCATCTATGCTGGCCACTTGAGGGAGGATGAATTTCTCCAATGAAGTCCAATCCCCACTACTGAAAGGGTGTTGAAACTACTACAGGCTTTAATGGCATAGATTTGAGCTGTTGCTTTCCTGAGAACTTCTGGCATTTGATGCAAGCTCTGATTTCTCTGCAAACATCAGGGAATAAAGTGGGCCAGTAATACCCAGCTCGGAGGATCTTATGGGCTGTGGTCTTCCAGAAATGATGACCCCCACAAAGGCCACTGTGGAAATCAAATGTAACCTGATGGGCTTCTTGTGGGTCCAGGCACCTTAAAAATACCCCTAAAAGGTTTTTCCAGTACAAGGTTTGGTCAATGAGGCAATATCTGACCGCCCTGATCTTTAGAGCTCTTGCCTTGCTTTTTTCCATGCCATCAGGAAGCCTCAATTCTTGAAAAAAGTACAAGATATCCTTGTACCAGGGGCATGCTACTAGTGATAAAGCACCTTGGGAACTCTTATTGGATGACTTAGCCTGCTCATTGACGAAGTTAATCCCCAAAGATTTGCAATTGGATTCAACCAGCAGCTTGGCTAAACCCTACCCCTTTATCAATTTGGTGGGCTTAACCTCCAGATCAAACTCCAGGATCTTGGCAATCCATTTACCTCTTCTCCTGTCTATGTCAGGCTGTATGAGGATGTCCTTCACAGAGGCAGAAGTAACGTACGCGGTGATCTTTGAGTGCAAGACATAGACTCTGAAAGCTTTGAGGGCTTTCACCAAGGCATAAGCCTGCTTCTCCATGATCTCGTACTAGAGTTCTGCATCTCTCAATGCCTTGTTGTAGAAGGCAATAGGTTGCTCTTGCCCTTGATCATTTCTCTGCAATAAGACCACTGCTACTGTATCACAGGAAGCAAAAGAAAAAATCAGGAAATCTTTGGAATAGTCAGGACTGATCAGCACCGGTGCCTCAGTCAATGCCCTTTTTATCTGGACAAAATATTCCCTAGGTTCAGTGGTCCATTTCACTTCATTTCCCTTTCTGAGCATGGTTGTGATGTGTCTCACCAGCTCAGCAAAATTTGAGACGAATCTCCTCAGAAAATTAATCTTCCCAAAAAAGGCCTGGACTTCCTTCTTGGATCTGGGAGGTGACAGGGTCTGAATTGCCTCTACCCTACTAGGATCAATTCTCACTCCCTATGTTGATACTATATGGCCTAAAAGATTCCCCTCCTTCATAGCAAACAAAGATTTATTGGGATTTAAAGATAAGCCATACCTCCGACACTTCAGGAAAACGTTTTTCAAGTGGCAGCAGTGCTCCTCGTCTAACTTGGAGAAGACTGTGATGTCATCCAAATAGATCACTACAAACTGATCTTTCTCCCCGATGAAGGATATATCCATAGCTCGCTGAAAGGTTTCCTTTTCATTCATCAATCCAAAAGGCATTTTGGCATACATGAATGTGCCCCAAGGAGTGGTGAAGGCTGTTTGTTCTCTGTCCTCGGGCATGACTCCTAGCAGCGTGTCTCTCTATAGGTATTTCCCCCCCAACATAAGCTAGTAGCTTCACTCCAACATGATTTCTAGAGGCTGTAGACCTGCTTGCCAAGCGTCATTTCCTCCAATGACTCTTATTCTTTCCTCTTTTAGGCATCTGGTTACTAATGGGAAATTTTTCACTAGGCGGAGGAAAAGAATTTTCTATAAGTTTTAAACCTGTGAAGTAAAGAAATGCATATATATTCTTAATAAGAACAAAATTTAATCAAATGGCTCATACACATAGTACACAGATATTTATACCGGAAACCCTCAACCAGGAAAAACCTTTCTTATATTCATTATATCTAATTTCACCATTCAACATACAATATATACAATGTTTTTAGGTATTCCATAGATGGCAAAACCCTAATCCATTAATCTAGGATTAATTTAGAAAACCGCTAAAAATAGAAAAACCCGCCCAGAAAAAAATATCGGAAACCCTCAACCGGGGAAAAATACCGGAAACATAGTACACAGAGATTTATACCGAAAAACCTCATACACATAGTACACATTGATTTATACTGGAAACCCTCAACCGAGAAAACTACTAGAAGGATCGTCAGAGGCAATTGTTGAATATGATGCGCCCAGACACACACATGCAAAGAATATAACACATACTCAACATTCTCCCACTTGTTTTTTTCTTTGAATCCAGGGGTCCACAGGATTATATAGTCAACAATCCAGGGGAACAATGCCCATTGTTACTCTACACCAAGAGAACTTTTTGGTGCTCACATATTTTGTCAATGAATCTTCAACATTCTTCAAAGTGCCAACCTTTTCCAGCAACACCTTCTTTTCCTCAACCATGTATCTCACAAAGTGATACTAAACATCAATATGATTTGTCTTCGAATGATAAGTAGGGTTCTTTGCCAAGAATATTGCACTCTAACTGTCAAAATCTATTCTCACTGCTTGTTGTCAACCCAATACCTGAACACAATCTCTGTAACCATACTACTTCCTTTCTTGCATGAGTGGCTTCCATGTATTCAACTTCTATAGTTGCGAGTGCCGCTATAGCTTGTCTTTTGTTCATCCGACTGATTTCTCCTCCAAATAGCTTAAACACATACCCACTTGTAGATCTTCTACGATCAAGATCTCCATCCTAGTCTGCATCAACAAAGCCATGTATGTCCACCACTCTATCCAATCCTGGTATTCTTTGGTAGCACAATCCATAATTAGTAGTGCCACGCAAATACTTGAACACCCTCTTTACAGCTATCCAATGCTCCTTCCCTGGTTTTGACATATACCTGCTCAAAACTCCCACTGCATGTGCAATGTCTGGTCTAGTACATACCATTGCATACATCAAACTGCCAACTGCACTAGCATAAGGAACATGGGTCATGTTCTCTTCTTCTTCTTGTGTCTTGGGACACTGATCTGCAGATAACTTTACACCTATAGGAATAAGAACCTTGACCGATTTACTTCCACGCATATTAAACCTCTGCAATATCGTCTCAACATATTTTCTCTGATTCAACGAAAGTTTCTTGTTTGCACGATCTCTTTTAATCTTCATTCCCATAATGAAGTTAGCGGCACCAAGATATTTCATGTCAAATGTGGAGGATAGCTGTGATTTCACCTCCTTGATAACATCCATGTTATTTCCTACCAACAACATATCATCAACATACAACACTACATAAATGAAATGATTACCAACCTACTTGGAATATACACAGTGATTAGCCCTACTTCTCACAAATCCCAATCCAAGGATGTATGTGTCAAAATTTTGGTACCACATCCTAGGTGATTGCTTTAGACCATATAGTGACTTCTTTAGATTACAGACCAACTCTTTCTTTCCCTTCACTACAAAGCCTTCTGGCTTCTTCATGTAGATTTCTTCTTCCAGATCCCCATGTAGGAATGTTGTCTTCACATCCATCTATTCCACTTCAAGATCAAAAGAAGCAGCAATAGATAAAAGAAATCTAATAGAAGTTAACTTAGAAATGGGAGAAAAAATCTCACCAAAGTCAATTCCCTCTACCTGGGAATAACCTTTTGCTACTAGCCAATCTTTGTATTTATCCGCTTTATCTTCTGCATTAAACTTCTTCTTAAACAACCATTTGCTACCAACAGATTTTCACCAGCTGGAAACTCTACTATATCCCATGCCTCATTCTTATCCAAGGAATCCATTTCTTCAACCATGGCCTTCTTCCAAGTTTACTATCCTCTGAATTCATTGCTTCCCTAACAGTTCTGGGATCATCATCAGTGATAGATAAAGAAAAATTAGAATGAAAATCAGGTGGACTATACCTTTATGGTTTCCTTATTTCTCTCACTGATCTCCTCAATACTGGAGTATGAGGTTCTTCTTCTTCTGCTTCATCTTCTTCAGATGATTCAGATTTTGCATCATCCAATTCTAGCTCTATTTTCTTAGGATTGTCTTGCCTTGGTAGGAATTCTTGTTTGGACACATCTTTTACCTCTCTAAAAACAACATCCTGACTGTAAACAATATTCTTAGTTTCTGGGTTCCAAAGCTTATAACCTTTCACACCATCTTTATAACCCATAAAGATACACTTTTCAACTTTATTATCCAGCTTACTCCTATTTTCCTTTGGAACATGTACATAAGCATCACAACCAAACACTCTGAGATGTTTAAGAGAGGGTGTCTTACCATTCCATACCTCGTGTGGCATTTTATCATCCAACACTAATGAGGGTGATCGATTCACCAGGTAACATGTTGTACCCACTGCCTCTGCCAAGAATTCTTGTCCTAACTCGGCACCACTAAGCATGTTCCTTGTTTTTTCCATCAGTGTCCTGTTCATCCTTTTTGCAACTCCATTCTGTTGAGGTGTGTATGGAGTAGTATTCTACCTTCATATACCACACTTCTTATAGAATTCTTCGAATTCATTTCCACATAATTCTCCACCATTATCTGTCCTCAATACCTTTATTTTCTTTTCTATCTGATTTTCTACCAGAGCCTTAAACTCTTTAAATTTATCAAATACCTAAGATTTGTTTCTAAGAAAATAAATCCATGTGTTCCTTGATAAATCATTTATGAATGAAACATAGTACACATATTTACCTAGGGATGGAACATGAATAGGTACAAACACATCATTGTGTATCAACTCCCATTTCTCTTGTAGCACCGGATGGAAATCTAACTCGATTTTTTTTTCCATATATGCAATGTTCACATAAATCAAAATCCAGAGTGCACTTAGACATACCTTCAAACATAACTTTACCGTGTAGTGTTTGAAGGCCCTTTTCTCCAATATGCCCCAGTCTTTGATGCCATACCATGGTATTCTTTTCAGGGATGGTATTGGTCTTGTCTTCTTTATTTGTCTGCTTAGGGACAACACAATTGTTAAACCCATTAGTATATGTGCTCCCCAACAATTTGTACAGAGTTCCACTCTAAACTCCCCTCATCAACGCCATTGCTCCTCGTACCATCTTGCAAGTGCCCTTTCCCAATATAGTATCCACTCCTGCATAATCCAACTTGCTTACAGATATTAGGCTCCTGGCTAGTTTTGGAATGTGCAGAACCCCAGGGAGAGTTCTAATCCTTCCATATTTTAGAAGAAACTTAACCCTTCCACATCCCATGATTCTAGCTATTGATTCATCTCCTAGGAATACATCACCACCATCGTATTTTTCATATTCAAAGAACCACTCTTTGTGAGAAGTCATATGGTATGACGCTCCTGAGTCGATCAACCATACATCACGATCTGCATGTGTACCTGTAGATGTCAGGTAAACATCACCTCCTTCTTCAGTGGATGTTTTCGCCTCTATGGAAGAGGTACTATCAAATCCCTTTGGTTTATCAACATTCTTAGACTTGCAATCTTTCTTATAATGCCCTGTTTTACCACACTTCCATCATTTCCTCAAAGATTTTTTGGGAGGCTTAGATCTACCTGTAGATTTAGATCTCCCCCCCGAAGACTTACCAGGATTCCTTTCTTGAGTACGACCTCTTACAAATAAAGCATCTGTGCTATGACCATCCATGATTTTCCGCCTCATCTCTTTAGATAACAAGGATGAAACTACATCCTCATACTTCAAATGTAGATTGAGTGGTACTTCCAATTGCTACAACTAGATTATCCCAAGAGTCTGGCAAAAAACATAATAAAGTAATACACCTGTCTTCTTCTGCAATAGTAATATTAACAGAGACAAGTTGACTTACCAGAGTATTAAAGGCATTTAGATGTTCTATCACAGAATCTCCATCTTCCATCCTAAGATGATACAACTTCTTTTGAAGAAACAACTTGTTTACCAAGGACTTTGATTGATAAAAATTCCCTAACTTATCCCATAGTTCCTTGGCTCTAGATTCTCCTGAGACATTCAAAAACATTGAATCTACTATGCAGAGTCGAATAGTACTCCTTGCTCTTATGTCCAACTTCTCCCAATCTTCCTTCGACATACCAGTGGGTGGTGTACTAGTAGGCAGTGTACCAGTCATCTGTGTGCCAGTAGGCTGCATACCAGTAGGTTGTGTACCAAGATCCACAACGATCCATTGTTCTTTGTCTACAAGAAGGTCCTCCATCTTCATATTCCATAGCTCAAAGTTTTTACCGTTGAACTTCTCTATCTCGATTCTAGAAGTGCTCGTCATTCCTCTTTCTACACTCAAATAACCACTGCAAAATCTCCCACTAAACCCAGGTTTATCACATACCCAAGATAACCTTGATCTATCAAGATCGATCCAAACCCTCAACAACAAAGGCGTCCCTCTGAAGACAAAAACAAGCTATAATACCACATGTAAGTTTTAAACCTGTGAAGTAAAGCAATGCATATAGATTCTTAAGCAAAACAGAATTTAATCAAATGGCTCATACACATAGTACACAGAGATTTATACCGGAAACCCTCAACTGGGGAAAACCTTTATTATATTCATTATATCTAATTTAACCATTCACCATACAATATATACAATGTTTTTAGGTATTCCGTAGATACCAAAACCCTAATCCCATAATCCAGGATTAATTTAGAAAACCGCTAAAAATAGCAAAAACCGCCCAAAAAAAACTACCAGAAACCCTCAACCGAGGAAAACTACTGGAAACATAGTACACAGAGATTTATACTAGAAACCCTCATACACATAGTACACATTGATTTATACTGGAAACCCTCAATCGGGGAAAACCACTAGAGGGATCGTCAGAAGTAGTTGTCAAATATGACACGCCCACACACACAAATGAAAAGAATATAACACATACCCAACAGTTTCAAGTATTCAATCTAGAGTGAGATTTAATTAGAATGGAGGGGGGTGTATTTAATTTTTTAACAAGATTGACAGAGACAATGAACTATGCTCGTAAGCATCTGTTTCATTTTTTAAGTAACTTGACAAAACAAAAGAACTATGCTCATGAAGACTAGGTACTACCAAAGGATCAAGTGATTCTAGCGATTATAGAGGAGTTGAATCTCCCGAAGGCCAAAGTCCCAAAGTGAACGAGGACTGTTGATTTGAGGAGGACACGTGGCAAGAATCTGTGGACTCTGGCTAAAAGTGTTCTGGGAAAGCATGAAGTTTGAGACTTGAAATCGTCGAAGCCCAGAGTAGTGAAGCAAATATCGACCGTTGATCGAGAAAGGGGACATAGGACCGTTGATCTAGTTGAGAGGTAAAATCCCCGAAGTAGAGGCAAAGTTGTCGATTGAGAAGGACAGGTGTCCATAGATCATCGAATCTGGAATATTGGCGTATGGAGGAAAGCATGGTTTGAGATTTGAAACTACCAAAGCCCGAATCATGAAATAAATCACAATAATGGATTTAAGGAGGTTAGATCTGATCCACAAATTGTGAAAGAACAAACCTGAACCATTCGTTCAGGAGCACCGTCAAGATCATGAGATCAATAGTCCCATCACATTGCAGGATCAGAACATGCTTGGGTCTTATTTTTTCTTGAGCAGGCCGCAATCAAAACCACAGTATCACCAAACGCATATGTGGAGCTCTATAGTAAAATGTAGGGCGAAATGTGGGTTTCCCTCAAACCACCTTTGGTCGTGCCCGCAATCGCGTGGTCACATCAGAGCATCTCCCAAGGTCACATCAACGGAGCTAGCACTCACCAGACCAAGATCGGGAAGTGCCTTTTGAATAGGCGTATGGTCACCGTCGATGGTCACGTGAAGGAAGGGGCTTAGAAGAAAAAAATGCCAAAATGACTCTTTGTAACTGACGGAATGGAGTGATTGTATCTGCCAGAGAATTCAAAGAGATTCAGGGTGATCACCATAGTAGTTGAAGAGTCTTGAGGTAACTTCCAGTGGAATGAAGATTCATCATAGAGACAATTGACAGATGGAAAAGTGTTGAAGACTATAACTTCCAGAGAAGCCAAAGAATCTCAGTATAACGACCACTGATGATGAACAGTCTCAGGATAACAGCCACTGATGAAGAAAAAACTCATCATAATCACTAGAGAGGATGAAGATTTTCATGTATGATCTAGTAGAGGACTTGGCATAATAAATATATGCAGAACAGAGAAGAGACAATTGCTTCTTTTGATAGTTGTTCATGCGGGTAGAAGCATGTTGTGTGCAGTAGTTGAAGTGCGCAGAAGAGGTGTAGCACATAGAATGGAAATGGTGCATAGAGCATAAGACACAAAAGAAAAATATAGAATAGAGATACATATATGAGAAAGGAAGAGAAATCCTAGGTGCACATGCAGAGACAGATCATAAGAACAAAAAGCGAAAGAATATGCGAGCAGGAAGACACTGATGCAGGCAGAGCACAGCAGCGTAGCAGAATAGTGATAAGACTAGTAAGCCATTGTTAAATAATGTATCACTGTATAAATTTTAGTAACAAATATTTATATCTCAGGGTGGTAGGGTGGTGCTAGGGAAGAATTTTGTCCTCAGAGTTTGAAGTGGGTGCTTGAACACAGGGAGTTTTAGCTTCCATCTGGTTACAGCCATAAAAACCAGGGTGGTAGGGTGGTGCAAGGGAGAACTATTGTTCTCTGTTATACAGGTTGGTTCCTATGTAACTGGAATTTGATGCTTCCATCCAGTTGGTGCTGGAACACTCAAGGATTCGATGATTCCTTCTAGTGGGTGCTAGAGAATCAAGAGAGTTGGTGCTCTCAGCAAGTTGCAACTTGTACAAGTTGGTGCCTGTGTGACTGGAAGTTGGTGCTGGAACACAAAGGGAGTTGGTGCTTCCTTCTAGTGGTTGCTAGAGAAACCATAGAGTTGGTGCTATCAGCAAGTTGATGCTTGTAAAATAGAGGTGGTAGCCTCGAAAGGAGTTGGTGCTCCTAAGAGTGATAATGTACAGAAAATAAAGATTACTTATCATATCAAGAAGAAGAGGTTTTTCCCTTTATGGGTTTCCTCAAGAAATATCTGTATATATTTCATGTGTGTGATTGATGTTTAATATTCTATTGCTTACTTCCCTACATTATTGTGATCGTCATTGAGTGTTTTGCAAAGAGTTTAAAATGGGCATAATTGTTTAAGCACAGTAACAATTGATTCATCAACACCCCCCCCCCCCC
>ML793882.1:84041-129465 GCA_009831015.1 Picea engelmannii | reverse complement strand
AGCCAGTTCCCTTTATTTAAGGGTAGATCCTAGAGCTTAAACATGACTAGCCATGAAGTAACTTCAACCAACAAGGCCCCTCTGTTTGATGGAACAAAATTTTATTTTTGGAAAGTTAGGATGAGAACCTACATAATGGATTTAGGTGCAGATGTCTGGGATGTGGTAGATATTGGTTATGTAAAGCCAGTAGTACTAGCTTCTAAGGATGACAAGCTAGAATTCAGCTTCAACACTAAGGCTATGAATTCTATTTTGAGTGGTCTTGTAGAAGAAAAATTTGTAAAAGTTATGCACTTAGAATCTGCCAAAGAAATCTGGGACAAACTCATTAACAGTTATGAAGGTAATGAAAAGGTAAAGGATTCCAAGATTCAAACCTACAAATTATAGTTTGAACAGCGAAAGATGAAGGAGTATGAAATTGTTGGGAAGTTCTTTCTGAGAGTTGAAGAACTTGTGAATGCCATGAAGGGTCTTGGTGAGAAGATTGAAGACACATTTTTAGTTTAGAAGATTTTAAGATCTCTTCCTAATAGATTCAATCCAAAAGTTTATGCAATAGAAGAACTAAATGATCTTAAGACTCTGTCTATTGATCAACTCCTAGGAACTCTAACTTCTTATGAAATTAGGAGTAGTAAAGATAAATCCACCACTAGAGACTTATCATTTAAAGCAGATAAGAATGAGGATTCTGAGCCTGATGAAATTGAAGAAAAATTTGTGAGAAGACTAAAGAAAGGATCAGGCAAGTTTACCTTCAAATGTTTTAACTATGGAAAGATAGGTCACATTGCATCTAAGTGTCCACACAAGAAGAAGGCCCAGAACTCTAAAGGTGAAGAGAAGTACAAATCCAAGAGATTTGGTAAAACGAAAATTTTATGTGTAAACAATGATGACTCTTCAGGAGACACAGATAACGACTCTTCTTGTGAAGATAAAGTTAATGAATTTATGCTTATGGCCAAATAGGAGTATCATAATAAAATCAAAGGAAGTGATGTTAATGATGAATAAGTTGTGGTTGAATTGGAAGGAGAGTTGATCAGTTCTTTGGAAGAAATTGACAGACTCAGACTTAAGAAGAGAAAGCAAAAAAAATTGTTGATACAGTTCGAGAAAGACAGTAAAAAACCTGATGAAGACTTTGCCTTGCTAAAAGTGGAATTAGAAGAGGCAAATAAAATAGAGGAAATTTTGAAACAACAGTTATCAGAGAAGAAGGCAAGATGTGAATCCTTGGAAGAAGAGGTAGTAAAAACCAGAAAAGAGATGGAGAAGTTTAAAGCATTGTATCTCCGTAATCTTCCAAGCATTAAAGCCTCAACAAAAATAAATGACATTCTGAGCAAACATAGATCTCCTTTGTTGAAGACTGGTTTAGGTTATGTAAGTGGTTCAAGCAGCAAATAGCCAGAAAGCAAAGAGCCAGTAAATATGATCAAGTTCCAAGTTAGCAGACAATCAAACCATGTGAGTTCTATGCCACCAAACGCTAATAAAGACAAAGTGATACATGATAAAAAACAAAGATATCAGAAGATGGAGCAACAAATGCCAAGAAGAAGGCCATCCTTTAGGTACCAAAATTTCTTCCATGGTTATTGTTTTTACTGCTCTAATTTTGTTCATAAGATTGCAATTTGTCAAATTAAGTTTAGAGACATGCAACTGAGGAGGTCAAGAAATAAACAAACCTTGCAACATAGAAATAAACAGCCAATGAGTTGACAGCATTGCACCAATCACTTTTACCTAATGAACGATGAGCTCGAATGTTATAACTGTCGTAACTTTGGCCACAAAGCTGCAAACTGCCATCTAATGAATTACAAAGTAGATCCAAGGATAAAACCCTTATCTAGAAATGTCAACACATGGAAAAAGAAAGATAGTGAAAAATGTGGTCTAGTACTTTCAGCTCAAAAACAAAAAGACCCTCGATATATATACAGTGGATGTTCCAAGCACATGACTGGAGACAAGGATAAGTTTATGTCTATAAGTAAAAGAAAAATAGGAAATGTGACCTTTGGAAATGATGAACCAGGAAAATGAAGGGTAAAGGGATGGTGAGTCTGAGTAATGGAAAAGGAAAAGCCTAGGATGTTATGTTTGTAGATGGGCTGAAACATAATTTGCTCAGTGTAAGTCAAATATGTGACATAGAATGTGAAGTGTTGTTCACTTCCAAATCTTGTAAGATAAAGTCTGTAAACTTAGGAAAAGTGGTGGATAAAGTCATAAGGACAGATAATGATGTTGATATTGAATCTTCCCCTGCAAGCAAAGAAGAAGACTCGGATACAATAAAAGAATGTTCTGTTAGTATTTATCCCATGGAAGAAGTAGAAGACGAATCATGTCATAAGTTGGAAGCAGAAGTTGCAAATCTTAGAAAGAAGGTTGAGTTGTAAAACACCCAAATCAAGTTATTGAACAATGCCATGACCCTGGATGAGATCTTGGATAGTCAAAGATCACCAAATGACAAATCTGGTCTTGGATACAACAAGGAAGAAATCAGTACTCCTAAGAAAACTGATGCAAGTCATTCATTTGTAAAGGGTGAAGAAAAGTCTAACACGGGTCCTTCATTTGTAAAAAGGGAAAACAAGTATGACTCAGTTTCTTCATGTTCAAATAATGAAAGCAATACTACAATATTTAGAAGACCAGATCAAGGAAGAAACCAAAAAGCTACTCATACACCTCAAAGTAAGTTTAGAAGAGAGACACTTTCATGGATGAATCAAAGGAGGTATGAGAGTGTTTGTAACGGTTATTGTTTTTCCTTATGATGAATATGGTCATAAAAGCCTTGGATTGTAGGAATCGTAGAAGAAAAATGAAGTTGCAGTAATAGAAGATCAGAGAACAAAGTTCAAGAAACCAGGACACTCATAGATGTGGATAGCAAAGACTGAACAAGTTAACATAAGTAAAGTTAATTGGTGCAAAAAGAATTGCAGTCATGTGACAAGCATAGTATAAACTTTCTCAGAAGACTTTAGAGAAATGTACAGTAAAGAAGCATCTTGGATAAAGACAGATACATCTGGTTAGATATCGATGAGAATCGATGGGTATATCCAAGGGTTGTTTGAAAAATATGAGCTACAATTGCGCAGTGTTCCAGTAGGACAACGACATCCGCAACAACAACATTCTGATGTACAAAATGATACACATGACATCCTGTAGAGATAACAAGAGGAGAAACCTTGTCAGAAAGAGATAAACTTTTAACAAAGGGGGAGAACAGTCAGAAGCAGAGAGAGAAGAGTGACAGGGGGAGTCATTCATTTATGACAAGAAAAGGTTGATGAAGGAGTCCCAGTAAGAGAGATGAGCAATATTGAGTCTGCTACATAGGACATAGCTGAAGCTAAAGATGAACAGGTCCAAGAATCAGAAGGAGAAGACTCTGAGTTAGATACAAATACTCTGCAAGACTCAAATAAGAGAGTCCATCCTGTTAGGGGGAGTTTGTGTTGGTTGAAAATCTGATACCTCTGAAAAGTACTGCAACAGCTAAGGGGGAGCATGTTTTATTTGATATTGATGTCAAAGGGGAAGAAAAGGTGTGGTCTGGATGCTACAGCTGGAGGTCTAAGTAGAACAGTACATTCCTTCAGGGTTGCCATCAATGCCAAAGGGGGACATTGTTGGCATTTTTACAGGCAGAATGTGCTTTTCATTGATGGAAAGAACATTATAAATGATGACATGTTTACTGGCAAGAACAACAGTGACAATGGCATATTGGCAGCAATGACGGAAAATAGGAAAGCAGAAATGATATCATCGAGAATGAAGAGACCATCAGAAATTGTTGTCTACAAGATCAAGAGGATGAGCATAGGGCAGAGAGTTGGAGTTTCCAGATAGCCAGAGGTTATCATGAAGGCATCAAGGAGTGTGCACAGGATTTCTTAGAATCTGTGAGTTTGCAGAAGGAATCAATCTTAGGAGGAATAGCGCAAGGTTACACTCATAGCACAAGTGTGCGCCAGGGCCGAGGTTAACTTCATTGCCAAAGCTCAAGAGAGATAGTGTTTGTAGAAATGCATAAGAGACCCAAATCCATTAGGACTCGCAGAAAAAGAAAAGGTCGAGACCCTTGAACACTTAGAAAACCTTCTAAGTCAGAGAGATCAGAAACTCAAGAGGAAGAGAAACAATGACTTTTGGATTTGAGCGTCGAGGATCAATAGTCGTTGGATCCAGAGATAAATGCACGAAGGTTAAGCCTTTAGATGAGCATAGGAGAGCGAACTCATCAAAGTTACGAAGTAAGCAAGGATCGTCCATCGTCAATACTGACAGGTGGCACATGATCCACAACTCTAGAGAAAATCACTTCGAGAGTTTCATTTTGACATTTGAAATCCCCGAAGTCTGGAGAGTCGGAGTAAATATCAACCATTAGATTCAGAGGGATACGTGGAAATGGATCACGAGCTCCAAAGATATCACTTTGAGAGCATCAATTTGATATTTTAAATCCCCGAAGCCCAGAGAGTCAGAGAGCTTAAATAAATTCTCAATCATCGGATCATCCGAAGTAGATATCAGTCGTCAGATCTTCTCAAGTAGATCTCAAGGATTAGATTTTGCAAAGTGGATCTGGGTTGTCTGATCCAGAAGAGACATGGCGTAAATCTATGGACTCTAGGTAAAAACCCGAAGTAAGCCTCAACTGTTTGATTCAAGGACATGTGGTAGACCTCGTCAGCAAGGACATGTGGCAGACCATGTTGGCAAGGACATGTGGCAGACCATGTCAGCAAGGACATGTGGTAGACCATGTCATCGAGTGACACGTGGAAACCACTCGACCTGTTCCAGGTCAACAGGTGACATGTGTAATGTTACGTCACTCCGAGAGATTTACTTCGGGAGTTTCACCACCAAAAAATGACAAAAGTCTCAAAGTCCCGAATGCCGAAGTCCCTAAGTGGACATGGGTCATCTGATATAAAGAACACTTCAGGTGCATCTTCAACCGTTGATGTGTAAGTGGAAGTGTTAACTGACAGCAAGCAGTCTCCACCACCTATGATTTATTTAGTAGGTGACCACTCTGGAGGAGAATGAAGCAGCGATCATCCTAAAGTCCCGAAAATCCAAAGGAGATGAGGACCGTCGATCTGTAGGAGGACACATGTCAAAAGATCACGTACTCTAGTTGAAATGCTCCGGAAGCAAGCGAATGTAGAGGATTTGAATCTATCGAAGGTCGAAGTCTCGAAGTGAACGAGGACTGTTGATTTGAGGAGGACATGTGGCAGGAAACTGTGGACTCCGGCTAAAAGCGTTCTGGGAGAGCGTGAAGGTTGAGACTTGAAATCGCCAAATCCTGAACTAGCGAAGCAGATCTTGATTGTTGATTGAGAAAGGGGACATAGGACTGTTGATCTAGTTGAGAGGTAAAAAACCCGAAGTAGAGGCAGATCCATCGATTGAGAAGGATAGGCATATGCAGATCATCAACTCTGGAAGATTGGCATATAGAGGAAAGCATGGTTTGAGATTTGAAACTCCCAGAGCCCGGATCATGAAATAAATCACAGTCGTTGACTTAAGGAGGTTATATTTGATCCGCAGATCATGAAAGAACAAATCTGAACCGTCTGTTCAGGAGTACCATCAAGATCGTGAGATCGATGGTCCCGTCACATTGCGGGATCAGAACATGCTTGGGTATTAATTTTTCTTGAGTGGGCCGCAATCAAAACCATGGTATCGCCAAAGGAATACGTGGATTTTTGTAGTGAATTGCGGGGTGAAAAGAGGGTTGCCCTCAAAAAACCTTTGGTCGTTCCTGTAATCGCGTGGTCACATGAGAGCATCACCATGGTCACATCAACAGAGATAACACTCACCAGACCAATATCAGGAAGCACCTTTTGAATAGGTGTATGGTCACCGCCGATGGTCACGTGAAGGAATGGGCTTAGAAGCCAAAGAAGCCAAAATGACTCTCTGTAAATGATGGAACTGAGTGGTTGTATCTGCCAAAGAATTCGAGGAGCTTCAGGGTGATCGCCAAAGAAGCTGAAGAGTCTTGAGGTAACTGCCAGTGGAATGAAGATTCATCATAGAGACAATTGACAGATGAAAAAGTGTCGAAGACTGTAACTGCCAGAGAAGCCAAAGAATCTCAGTATAATGGCCACTGATGACGAACAGTCTTAGGATAACGGCCACTGATGAAGAACAAACTCATCATAATCTCCAGAGAGGATGAAGAGTTAAGTGTATGATCTGGCAGAGGACTTGGCATAATAAATATACGCAGAACAGAGAAGAGACGATTACTTCTTTTGATACTTGTTCATGCAGGTAGAAGCATGTTTTGTGCAGAAGTTGAAGTGCACAGAAGAGGCGTAGTGCATAGAATGGAAATGGTGCAAATAGCATAAGACACAAAAGAAAAATATATAATAGAGATACATATATGAGAAAGGAAGAGAAAGCCTAGGTGCACATGCAGAGACAGAGTAGAAGAAAAAAAAGAGAAAGAATATGTGAGCAGGAAGACACTGATGCTGTAGAGCACAGCAGCGTAGAAGAACAGTGATAAGACTGGTAAGCCATTGTTAAATAATGTATCACTGCATAAATTTCAGTAACAAATATTTATATATCAGGGTGGTAGGGTGGTTCTAGGGAGGATTGTTGTCCTCAGAGTTTCAATTGGGTGCTTGAAAATAGGGAGTTGTAGCTTCCATCTGGTTGCAGCCAGAAAAACCAGGGTGGTAGGGTGTTGCAAGGGAGAACTATTGTTCTCTGTTATACAGGTTGGTTCCTGTGTAACTGGAAGTTTATGATTCCATCCAGTTGGTGTTGGAACACTCAGGGAGTTGGTGCTTCCTTCTAGTGGGTGCTAGAGAATCAAGAGAGTCGGTGCTCTCAACAAGTTGCAACTTGTATAGGTTGGTGCCTATGTGACTGGAAGTTGGTGCTTCCATCCAGTTGGTGTTGGAACACAAAGGGAGTTGGTGCTTCCTTATAGTGGGTGATAGAGAAACCATAGACTTGATGCTATCAGCATGCAGTTGCTTGTAAAACAGAGGTGGTAGTCTTGAAAGGAGTTGGTTCTCCTAAGAATGATAATGTACAGAAAATAAAGATTACTTATCATATCAAGAAGAAGAGGTTTTTCCCTTTATGGGTTTCCTTAGGAAATATCTGTCTCTGTATATTTCATGTGTGTCATTGATGTTGAATATTTTATTGCTTACTTCCCTGCATTATTGTGATCATCATTGAGTGTTATGTAAAGAGTTTAAAATGGGAATAATTTTTTAAGCACAGTAACAACTGATTCACCCCCCCCTCTCAGTTTTTCAACACCTCCCCATTCATGATCCTCGACAGGTGATCAGGTCGTGTTTTCAACTTTTTTGGCTTGACAATTACTTCAAAGTCAAACTCCTGGAATAGAAATAACCATCTCCAAATTCTTCCCCCCAACATTGGCTTGTTGACGAGGTATTTGAGCACTGAATGGTCTGTGAACATCATAAATTGTTTTCCTAATAAACAATGTCTAAATTTCTGGAGCACGTAGACAATAGCTAGGCCTTCCCTCTCTATAGTGTTGTAGTTATGCTCTGATTTTGACAATTTGCTTATAGCAAATGCTATAGGATGGTATAATTCTCCTACTCCTGGCTACGCCAGAATAGCTCCAAGTGTTATGGCCGATGCATATACATGTATGTGGAATGTCTTCTCCCAGTTTGGGAATACTAGTATTGGTGCAATTACCATCTTCTCTTTCAAAGTATCTAGACCGTGTTGATAGTCCTCATTCCACTGGAACTTTGTGTCTTTCCTTATCAATTTCTCCATTGGTGCATTGATCTGCACATACCCTTTTATAAATTTCCTGTAGTATCATGTGTGTCCCAATGTCTCTCTTAATTGACGGACTATGTTTGGTGGTGGCAGGTTAACAATTATTGCAATATTGGTAGGATCTACTAGCAAACCTTGCTTGTGAACTATATGTCCCAATAGTATCCCAAAAGGTGTTCTGAAGATGCACTTCTTGATATTTAACGATATTTGGAACTTCCTACATATTTCTAACATCAGTCACAAGACCTCTACATGGTCTTTTAACAGACTATAGATTGTCCAATCATCCAAGTATACCTCTAGAAACTAGTGGATAAATTCTTTAAATGTAGCTATCACTACTCTAGAAAATATTGTTGGTGCATTCTTCAATCCAAACAGCATGAATGTATACTGGTATGATCCCCATTCTGTGGAAAAAGTGGTATTGTATCTATCTTTCGATGCTATGTTGATTTGATGGTATCTTGAGAATCCGTCAGTGAATGAATAAGCTTCATGTCCTCCTACATTCTCCAAGACTTCATCTGTGAACGGGGTAGGGAACGGGTCATGTAAGCATGCATCATTCAAATTTCTCAAGTCGACGCATATTCTTATCGCCCCTTTTTTCTTCTCCTAAACTACCATCGGGCTTATCGATTCAGATTCTTCTACATGTTCTATGATTCCAACCTCTAACATCTTATCAATCTCAGCTTTGAATTTTTGCTTATATATTGGTTTTAGTCTGTATGGTCATTGTCTGATTGGTCTTGGCTCAAATCTGAGTGGTATTTTCATTTCGCCTAGCTCTCCTGCTATGCCTTTCATTTTCGTGAATGTTGTTGGGAACAGGTCGTTGTACTCGCGTAGTAACTTTGTTATAATTTCTATTGTTTTCTCGTCCCAATAGTCTACAATGTTGGCCATTTTGGGATTCTCCATTGTCCCGATGTTAACTTTATTCACCTTGATTGACGCAAAAATCACTTATGATTCTAGAGGTGGACCCTCCACTTCTCTCTCGCCTTCAACTTCCTCAATATGAATATTGTGTGGGTCATCTTCATCCAATACTTCTTCCTGTACTCAGTAACATGACAATAGTTATTTAATTGTTTGTTTGTTTTGTTGTTGTTCATTTGTTATAAGTTCAACTTTTGGTTCCTTAATAAATATCACCCCTATTATTTTTTTAAGTGTTGCATCTATGTTGGGGTTCCCATGCTCAAATGAGAAAGTGGCTGTAAAGTTATGTTGTAGTGTTGTCCAACTTGTAGTTCCTATGCAAATTTCTTGATCTGTATACCAGTTTGTTGGGATGCCCTCTAATGTGTGTACAAAATGGTGAGGTCATTCCTCTGTTGGTGTCATTTTACACAGCGCTATACATTTCTCCAAGTGTTTTGTTGGTGCCCCCCTGTCCATCATATTTATGCCGTTGGTTTCTTCCTTGTTCTGCACCAAACCTAATGCGTAGTAACTGCTTACATTGGTACCAGTCCTTGATTTTTTCTTTGTGCACACCCCACCATGTTGCAGGTGTCACCTTGAGTGCTATATCTAGTACTAAGAGTCTCTGATTTTCCAACACGTCATATTCGTACTGTATCAAGAATGTTTCTAGGTCGTTCACCCCATGGAAGTCGGGTGGTTCCCTTATCTCCTTACCTACCCATCTTACTGTGCGGTCTATTCTTGCGCATCTTCTTGTGAAAACTTCATGTAAACTCTGTTTTCAATTCTATAAGCTTGTATCTGAGTATGATGCACATAAGGTGATGCTCCACCAACTGAGTATCCCATCTGCAGTTGGGTTTACATAATCTTCATCTCGCGCAATTGTTCTGTACAACTAGCTAATTTCCTCGAGGTCCAAGAAAGTAGGCTCTACGAACCTTTCCCCTTCTGATGGGTCTAATGGCACAATGACCCTATATTCTCCTGACTTGAAGGTCATTTTCTGCATCTTTAAGTTAATTATGGCTTGTTTATAAAACGCCCAATCCAATCCGAGTAATGTTGGATAAGGCATCATGTTGTCCACTATCTCTATTACTTCGAAGTTGACTTTTGTCCGCACTCCATCCAGGTATACTGTCAATCCTTTTAGTCTTCCAATTAGTAGAACTCTGTGTTGATTTGCTAGTTTCAGCTGAACTGGTGAATATGCTAATGCAGGCTCTCCCATACATTTCCATGTCTTCTTGGGTAATACATTGACTGTAGATTTTAACCTTGTACAATATTTACTACAAACATATTTTTAATAAAAGAACAGAAAATATACAATGGAAAATACAAACATTACACAGATATTTATCCCTAGAAACCAAAACTGGGAAAACCAGCATATTCTATATCCATCCATAGTGTTACATTGTTTACAATACAATATACATATAGGAGCCAGCGACATCTAAAACCCTAACCCAATGACCTGGATTAGTCAACAACCCTAATTCCTTAACTGGAAATAGAAAACCATCGGCAAAGAAACCATGTGTCGAAAAACCACCTAAATATGTGACATGTTTCCCGAGGCAAAAAAAAAATTATCGGGGGCGTTTCCCTTGCACCCCCCATCACCTGCATGCTTGGCACAATGCAAACACTACTACTCATGCAAATAATATAACACATACCCAACATTGACTTCCGATCCTAAATGCAGTATAATATTTCCAATGTTGGCATTCAGCCTGAACTCCCTACTTGTTCTCCTCCTCGTATGTAGGTGATTGACTGTTTTTTGTTCTAGATTTCCTTCTGCCTCAACAATACATCTTTCTAGCATATTTTTTAATACTTTGACAGAGGATGGATCATTTATTAATTTTACACATGATTGCAAAAATCATTTAATCATACTTACTTTTCCCAGGGGTTGTGGTTCTTTGGTGTGATCCAATGATGGAGGCATCTCGTATTCTAGTACTTCCTTACTATGTTGCGCGGTTGATGTCAATGCAATGTTTGGCTTCATAAATTCTTGTCTGGATTCCTTTAATATCTACTTCTCATTCTGCGCATCAAATTGCTTCCTTGGTTTGGCATTCTTCTTCACCCATTGGTGTTGTGTTGGCTCTTGTTGTACTATGTCGTTTCATGTTTTAGCTCCTCTGCATGTAACTATGTTGATGTTTCTTCCTTAATCTCTCGCTTCTGCTGAAATGCACTCAACATTTTGATTGTTCTGGTTTCTTTTTTCCTAGATTTTTCCTATTAGCGTAGGACATTCTTCTGTGTCATGATCTGATGCACGACAATACATACAGGTCATTGGAGGAAGTGGAAATTCTCTTTCATAGTATCCTGGTTGTTGACAATTGTGACATACAATTGGTCCTCTACCTCTTCCAAATCCTCCTCTTTCTCTTCCTCTTCCTCTTCCTCTGTAGCCAGCTAGATCCCCTCGCGGTGCGTTATACTGAGGTGCCTGGTTATACTGCGCAGTATTGTAGTGTGGTTGTGTGGTGTTATATTGCGGCTATGTTGTACTGGGTTGGCACTTGATTAAATTGGGGTGTGGCTTGCCTAGTCATCATTTATGCCTGTACCCGATATGCATCTCATGTTATCTCTCTCATCAACTCCATGGTTCTATAATCTTTGTCATCATGACCTACTGACTTTCAAAAGTTGCAATACGAGCTCTTCGGTATTGTCTTGTACTTCTGCATCATTGGGCAGTGATATGGATATTGGCCCCATTTCTTATAGATCTCACACCATAGTCCTCCTGTTGGTAATGTATTTGGAATTCCTGCTACCATGTACTGCGCGAATGTTGCACATTCATTCTTATGGTGTCCTTTTGTCCTACATGTGGTATACCAAACAATTTCTCTTTGGTCCTTGTTCTTGTTCTAGTTTAGCTGGAATGTTAAGTTCTTCACATCCTCCTTTAGCTCCTTGATGGTTGGATCTGTCTTTTGATATTGGTTCTCTTCCAGTTGTAGGGATTCCTACAGAGCCTCTGCCTGCATCTGAAACTTGTGTTGTCGCAGTGGATATTTCAAGTGTGGTAATAGTAAAGTGATGAATAGATGGCTATGTTTCATATCTGTCATGACATATTTCAGATTTCCTTTCAGTTGCTTGAATATTTGGTCAATCTCCCATACATATTCCCCTGGTTTCTGTCTAATCTCTATCATCTTGTTCATGTATTGGTCCTTTGAGCTTGGCTTCTGGAACTTATTTATCAGCAGCTTCTTGATATCTCCAATTGTTCTGGATGTCCTTGGTGGATTGTTTGTGGCTAAACTCATATACCAATCTAGTGCATGATCTCTTAATGTGATAGCTAACTGTGCAAGTTTAGTGTCCTCGTCTATGATTTGTTTTTCTTCCCAAATATTTTCACAAATAAACAAGTGCTTCTTTGGGTCCTCCGATGCTTCTCCTTTGAATTATGGTAACCTGATGGTTGGGTCATGTCCCTCCATCTTAAATTTTGAACTAGTACCCATGCACTGTGTAGATATTTGACTACTTCTTCCTGAACTAGTTACCCCAGTTGTTGTTCCTTGTGTAGATGTACTTCATGTTGTCTTCCTTCTCCCAAAATTCGGTTGTCTAAACGGTGTTGTTTTTCTTTTTGTATTAGTCGCACATGGGTTTATGGGTTCCACATTGAAACTGATATGGATAGGATTTTTTCCTTCTACTTCTGCTCTTGGACCTCTCATCTTCCTCTCATATGTCATCCACAGTATTTCCTTTATCTGCTCTACACCCCAGAGAAACTCTACCTCCTCTTCATCACTTTCCAAGCCTTCCCTCACGGCTACGGCTCTCTTCTTGGTGTTCACCTTGTATTGGTATGGTACTCCACTGTGCGTCCTTCCAGTTGTCACCGTGATCCGCTTGATCTGGTCGTCGTCCATCATAATTGGGTCCAAGGCCTCCTCCTTATTTCCTTTCTCCCCTTCTCCTTACATTTCTCCTTTTCTTGTCAATGCTTCCCCATGACAGGGAAGTTTAGTTGTCTGACTCCATTGTCATTACACCTTTTTTATATAGCAATATATTAATGGAATTATTTAATGATCTGATATACCTACCTCATGGTCCCTTCAAAAATTTGTGTTCAGTTGCGCTATACGACTTTGTTTTATCTACTGCAAACTCTATGATAAATCTAGCAACAATGTTGTCTAACCAGAAATCTACTGTGCGCGCAAACTTATTATCAGCGTGTTATAGCTGCGCGATCTCTTTGGGATTCCACTCTAGCTGTCTGATCTGATTCGTCGGATGGTTGTCTTTCAATCTTTTGATCCACTCCTGCAATATGTGTGGGAAACCATAGAAAAATACTTCATGCAAGTCAGTGAATACGTACTTGTTCAGATACTTGCGCGGCGTTAAATTTGGGTTTATGTTATCTTTCTACACAAACTCTAGCTCCTTTGTCTTCAGCCAACTTTCAATCTCTACCTTCGTGGGATTCCATGGTCTCAACATCCCCTTTTAGCTCTGCATTCTTTCACCTTCTTGTTTTCCGATCTCATATTATTTTAACACGTCTTCTGTAGACTTCATATGATCAACCTCATTGCTTTCAAATCAACTGACAATGGAACCATTTGTTGTTTTTTATTCCCTTTTATTTATCTACTCTTATTGGTCTTGAAGGATTCTGATTCTATTTACCATTACAGATTGACCCTAGTTCATAACTAAGAATCTTCCCAAAAAAATCTCTTAAAGACTATCAACTCCTCTGGTCACCCAGAAAGAAGCGCAGAACACGAGGGTATTGCGCAGTCTCACCCAAGATAGCTCTATGGGTGGCTGCAATACTCAGGTGTTTGCAACCTGAGACTAAGCAATATTTGCACCTTAACCTTTATTCTGTTCATTTAACATCTAGTCTAATATTCATTCTATGCATGCATGTGGTACATCATATTTAATTAGTCACTTCATCCATTCAATCATTCATCAACTAATCAGACACTAAAAACACATTCATTTAGTCACATAATATAGTGTTACCATGGTTCATCCCCTCCCGGGCTACATCCACAAATATCTAGCTCTAAGGATTTTATTATAGTTTGGAAATCTCCATGTCGCGCATGGTTACAATCTTAGTTCTTCTTTCTTCCCATAGGCTCCTCAATCCCTGCGAGGCTGACTAGATCCAACCAGGCTCCCCAGCCTATGATCTAACCCTCAAGATCAATTCACTCATGCCCTCTCTAGCTCACTAATAACTCGTACTGTCCTTACATTTCTCTTCCTTTCTTCATATATCTCGCTTCTCCCCCTCTCTATCTCTCGAGCTCTATGTATCTATCTCTTCTCTCTTTTTCTGACTCATCAGCCATTACAATATATTACAAAAACCCTAACCCTAGCATTGTTAGGTCTTCCATGCATGCGTGCATGTTTCTTTCCCTTCCAACTGTCCCTTTCCTCTTGCATGCTTCTCTTCCAAAAATAACCTTTATTTATGATTCGGCCTGCATCCAATAACTGGTAAAGAGGGCGGGCCAACATAACTGATTTAATAATGATTATTTTCTCTATTGGGTTTACCATTGGGATCCCCACTGATTTAACGTCTCATTGATTTTATCCAAAATTTGTTGTCACATCTGTGTATAAGAGGATTTTAGAGTGATGGGAATGCCTAGATATCTAAAAGAAGTCAACCTTTCTACAGGATGGAAATGGAAAATTTGGGCTATGGCACACATATCCCAAATAATCAATATTGGAAATGTACTTGCCTAATATTCAATATTGGACATGTACTTGCAGGAACATGGATTCAAAAAGGGTAATGCGGTTAATAATATCTATGTAAAGGTTAATAGGAACAACATAATTATCATTGAAGTATATGTGGATGGCATTATCTTTGGAAGCAATAATGACAGGATGAGTTAGAAGTTTTCCCAAGACATGCAGAATGAGTTTGAATGTCACTACTTGATGAATTAACATTATTTTTGTGACTTTAGATATCTCAGCTAGATGAAGGAATTTTCATTTCATAAACAAAGTACATCAAAGAAATGTTGAATAAGTTCAAAATGGAATATTGCAAACTAATTAGTACTCCTATGTTGACTAATTGCAAGTTAAGAAAATACAATGAGTCTATTGAAGTAGATCAAAGACTCTACAGATCGATGATTGGAAGCCTACTCTATGTGATATATTCAATACCATATGTAATGCAAGAAGTTGGACAAGTTGCAATATTTCAAGCAGCACAAAAGGAAACTCATGTTCTAGTAGTAAAGAGGATCTTCAGATATCTTAAAGGAACAACAGAGTTTGGGTTGTGGTATCTGTTATCACTGTAAAATTTTCTTTTTGAGACCCAGTCTCAGAACTTAGCAGGAGGCTAAGTCAGTATGGAGGAGCGATAGACTGGTGGATGAAGCCACATCCAGCAGACAGAGCTAAATATAGCAGAAAGGTGGAGTATATGGGGCCCAACAGATCGTGATCGTGAGCGCTGCCAAATCAGCAGTCGAAGGACACATCGGGTGGAGAGATAGCGCACTGGTTAATATCTTGGAGATGAGCCAATAATAATACCACGTTTTTGTTTTGAAGGGTACGTGACGCCACCAAATACATATCGGGGGGAAGAGAAGGTAGGCCTGAAACCACCCAATCCCACCTCGATGTCACGTGTTAGAAAATCATTTGATACATGTAGCATCCAAAGATCGCGTGCGAAAAGGGAGAGTTGAAGGCTCATCAAATCACATCGGTACAGTTGTTTGAGTACTTTACGTCGTGCAACATCGGGTAAGTGCTGCCAGAAATCTGATTTTAAGCTCATCATTTGAAACTAATAGTCTAGTGTGATAGTTCATTGTCCTGGCAAGTAATTTCATCAGTAATCTTTGATTAGGTACTCGATGATGACCGTCCTTCAAAATATGTATGACATTACTCTATTTTGGGAAATCGACACTCCATTCCTGAATGGAGTAATTACCAACCGGATCAACTTCCTAATTTTTGTACGATTAAGGGAGATAAGCTTATGTTTTCTGCAAAACCAGGAAAAATGGATAAAACATACCAAGTGGCCTATAGTGAACTAGGATTTTCAACTACTATGACAACTTCATCATTGAAGAAGAAAGAGAAGTTGGTTGCACGGATATTAGCAACGAAATTTCATACAAAACCTGCAGAAGAGCCAGAAGCAGATAAAAAGGTCATATTAAATCCCATCATGAAGGATTTAATCATCAATGGATACGTAGATGGGCACCACAAGCGATTTGTAAAGAAAAAAGTAAGCAATCAACAAAAGACAGAGGTTAGAGCTGAGGTGATTGAGAACGTTGGAGAAAACCAACCTGCTTGGCTTGACTCTTTAAAAGAAGAAATTGATAATCTAAAATAGTTTTGAAGCTAAGTTAAGTATGTTTTCGAGAATTTTGTAGTGATATAGACATGTGGTGTTCAAAACAAAAATCTCAGATATGTCAGTTTTGTCTATAACGCTCCCTGTAAAATAGGAGTACAGTTGTTATACGTTACTCCTTTTTGTAATTGATGTCTATTTTTAGAACTATGGGGAAGTTGATTTGTTTTGAATCCCAGATGTAATTTATCTATATATATTATTCCAAAGATAAATGAAAGGCACTGGTCGGAGAGGGGCCTGCCCTCGTAGTAGGAGGACTTTGTAAATTCCTGGAACTAAATTCAATATATAATGCAGAAGCATTTTGAACTCTTTATGAAAAGATTCTAATGGTTGTGATATGAGTTATGCTTTCTCTCATAGTGTGTATTTCTTGTGTCTTTAAAATCCCATTTACATTTTCTTCTTTTTAAATTGGAGAGTCAAAAGTCCAGAATTCATCTTATGATGCTCTTGACTTAGCAATTTAAATTATGTAATTCTCTTCTTATCTAATTTATAATTCATTTTTACAATGCTCTGATGCAGTTATTTGTTTTCCTTTTCCTCCTTCACCCTTCAAATTTCAATTTACAACTCAGATTCATAGCCTCATTTATCCTTTCTCCTCTAGATAGTTCTAATGGCCTACCACTGTTTTATTCATTTTTGACTCCATAGCCCCAAATGTCCCTCCCCTTTCCTACCTGCAACTTTATAAAACCCCCCCAAAAAAAACTAAATCTAGCCACCACTTGCCAGAGAAATATCAAGTGACATGAGAGAGCCCTCTCTGAGTTGAGTAGGCTAGTGCCCAGCTCTAAATTAGGTTGAAATAGTTACCTCTGTCGTTTGTCTATCATCCAAAAAAAAATTATAGAGTGTTAACATTTTGGTGTCGTTGACAGGAATGGAATTGAATGAAACTTTCCCTGGGAAGAACGACACTGTTGCAGTTCTAAGGTCTGAGAGCAGCAGACACTTGGGAAAATACTGGTTGTATTCCTACTTTGGTGACTCAACACATCAAAAAATCAGTTTGAAGTTGATTCTATTGGTAGAAGAACCCATAAATTTGAATTTTCAACTGGCGACTCCACTCTCAATGTAGAATCCATCTTCCAAAACACCATTGGCGACTCTGTTATCTGAAGATGACATCCCTTGACAAAGGTATGAAAGGGTACCATGAAGAAAAACAAGTACCTAAAGTTGTGTTTTTTTCAATACATAATATTTTGTGTAATGGATTACCTTTTGTCCTTTCCTGAACATGCTAGACAATTATTTTTTTACCTACTTCATTTCAATGGTGATCATGGTAATCCTAAAATTGTATATCCTTCTCTTAGGATTATACAAATATACCCTCAGATTAGCGTTGACTCTGGTCAAAAACTCCCATCTGAGCCATGTGATGACCATAACCAAGTTGATGAGCCTCATGGAACCAAGGCTGATACTTCACCTCCTATACTTAACCCAACACCCTTCAAAGTTCCGCACAGATACAAACCCTTAAAGTTACCCCACATCCTTCATGATTTTCCTCCAAAACACTTTGAGTACCTACCTGTGTTTGATGGAGAAATGGGTACCATCACAACTGAAATACACCTCCAAAGGTTTGAGAATTTTATAGACTTATTTGAGATCAACCATGATGATGTTTGTATGAGGGATTTCTCTCAATCCTTGAGAGGAGATACCAAAGAATGGTTTAAACACTTGAAGCCAGAGATAATTAGCTCATGGGAAGAATTGAAGAGTGTTTTTTTGAAGTTTTGGGATAAGAATAAATCTCTAGACTTGCAGCTTACATAATTCTACACATTAAAAGAGCAAAGCAATGAGACTATTTCCACCTTTAGTCGAAGGTTCTCTAGTATTTATTATGATTTGCCTAAAGAAATTCATCCTACTGAAGCCGTTGCTATGCTCTAATATGCCACCACCCTTCACCCAGATATGTCTTTCCTCCTGATGGAAAGAAAACCTGAGACCTTACAGAAAATGTTTAGCGATGCTTGGGAAATTCAGCACAATATATCCTAGCATGTAGACAGATTAGAAGCGAAGGGTTGTGTGTTGCAGGTCATGAAAATGGATATGAACTGAAAATGGTTGACTGGAATCTAGAGCGTAAAATTGATATCATTTTAGGTTTTCTTGAAACTTTGAATGTTGACGATTTTGCAGAGGATTATATGTCACTTATTAAAAGAGAAAGAAATTATATGGTTCCTGATCCACCCCAGGATAAGTATGAAATTGATCATTTCATGTATTCATTTGTGGATAGCCCAGAAGATGAGTTTGGAAATCAGTCTGTTGTAGAGCAAATTGATACTCCAAGTTTTTTCTTGCTAGATAGCATTGCAGATGTTGCTAATTTTCCTTTATATGATTAATATGATGATGATTATGAGGTTGACTTCTTGCCAACTTCTTTTTCTCCCCTTGAAAATGTTCCTTTTCAGTAGTATAGTGAGATCTATCATCTTACATATCACAGTTGCAAAAAGGAAAGTTTTGAACCAGCTGAAGGAAATTATTTACCTCTATGCTTCTCTTCATTCAAATTGTTGAAAGAAAATTCTAAGGTCATAATTGAGGGAAAGGAGTGAGTGTTGATACCAAGTCACAATGATTCACTAGAACAAACTGACAAGGAATTACAGCCACCAATCGAAGGTGGATCTGAAAACGAGTATGTTCAACAATTCAAATAAATGGAAAAATGTGCATATGATAGAAATGAAAGAAATAAAGAAATGCTTAAATCAGAGATAGTAACCTTGCCATTATTTTTTTCTTCTTTCAAAGTGCTCAAACAAAGTGTCAATAATGTTTCAGATTAGAAACCCTCCAGGTATGATGTCAACTTTGAAGGATGCAGTAGACTTGCAAATAAAGAATATCTCTCGTTATGTTTTTCTTCCTTTGAATGGTTAAAACAAAATCATGAGAAAATAGAGAGATTTGATCAAGGGATTGTAGTCAAAGGCCATTCTTTTTCTCCTGAACTTGATGAAGAAATTCAGCAAGATTTCCAGCAAGACAAATTGTTTCAAAGTTGTCTTTCTAGCCCTATGAATGATGTGATTGTTAAATTTCTAAGTGGCCTAGACATGGATGAGGATTTTGAAACATCATCTATGGATATTTCAAACAGTAAACAAATAATTTCTATAGAGTTTAAGAGAAGTAACAAAACAGGGTATGCTACTTTTCAATCAGAGATACAGAAAGGTAATGAAAAGGTAGTTGTTCTATTTGATCCCTCCACAAATCATGGTTTTGAAAATGCATCCAGGAAAACCATAGAAAGTGAAATAGTTTATGTTGTTAGCTTTCCACATTTACAATAATATTATGAGCAGGAATGTGTTCCCTTCCATTCATTTAGAAGTCAGAATGACATTCCTCAAGAAAATTTCCAGAAGATTGATAATACCAAACCAGAATTGTTTGATGAACAAGAAGATAGCCTCGATACACATAATGTGGTTGTCATATTTAAATATGTTCAAAGATGTATAAATGTTTTTGTTGAGATGCATGGAAAGATAGACAAACCTATTGCTTCCATTTCATTCGAAATTACTCCCAAGATTGAAGAAGTAGAGCAAGAACAAAAAACACTTGTGAGGGAAGCGTGTTCTTCTGTCTTAACTCCTAAAAACAAAATGTTCCCTCATGTGTTTCATGACCCCATGGCATGTTATATGGAGAATCTTTACAATTATAATCTACAGATGATGGTGGGTTGCAATCTTAGGAATGAAGGGGGTAATAAATCGATGTCAGTATTAGATATGGGTCGCTTTACACCAAAGGTTGTTCTTCAGCCATTATTGTCTTCTGATTGAAGAAGTTGGTACTTCCAGCCATCTTATCAGATCTATCAGCTTCTTGATGGAAATCGACAGGGTGAATCACATGAAAACCAAAATGTAGTGGAAGAAGTGAGATATAGTTTGGGCCCTATGCACACGTCAGAAGATTCATTTGCAATTTTGCTAGAAACAGTACACAGTCCCAATATTGTTGGAATCCTAGAAATCAAATCCATATATAACCTCCCAAAGGAGTTGTTGGCGAGTATATGTTGGACCAGGTATGTGCAAAGAAACCGAGCGTTAGATAATATGCTTGCGTGGTTACATTGGCATTATGACTTCATCTTATTTGAAGAATATTTAAACTATTAGGGTAGGTAGGTGTGAATAAGCTTGATGATCAAGAATTTTCAACTTTAGATTCCCAAATAAAGTATTCATTTAGATTTTAGCAGTATATCCAGCGTTTAATCTCCAGGTCAGAGCATGGCACACACATGTTTTCAGAGAATCCCAATGGATAAAGAACAGGTTATATTGTTCTTTTCTACCTCGCAGGGAGGATAGAATCCCCAGTTGGAGCCCATGTTATCACTGTAAAAATTTTCTTTTGGATACCCAGCCTCAGAACTTAGTAGGAGGCTAAGTCAGTATGGAGAAGTGACAGACTGGAGGATGAAGCCACATCTAGAAGATAGGGACAAATATAGCAGAAAGGTGGAGTATATGGGGCCCAACAGATCGTGATTGTGAGTGCTGCCAAATCAGCGGTCAAAGGACACTTCGAGTAGAGAAATAGTGCACCGGTTAATATCCTAGAGGCGGGTCGATAAGAATACCATGGTTTTGTTCCGAAGGGTATGCGGCGCCACCAAATACATATTGGGGGGGAGAACGGGTAGGCCTGAAACCACCCAAGCCCACCCCGATGTCACGTGTTAGAAAATCATTTGATACATGTCACATCCAAAGATCACGTGCGAAAAGGGAGAGTTGATGGCTCATCTAATCACATCAATATAGTTGTTCGAGTATTTTACGACGTGAAACATCGATTAAGCACTGCCAGAAAGATGATTCAAAGGCTCACCATTTGAAACTGATAGCCGAGTGTGATAGGCCGTTGTCTTGGCAAGTACTTTCGTTAGTAATCTGTGATTAGGTACTTGATGAAGATCATCCTTCAAAACATGGATGACATTACTCTGTTTTGGGCAATCGACACTCTGATCCTGAATGGAGTAATTACCAACCAGATCATCTTCCTAATTTATGTACGATTAAGGGAGATAAGCTTATGTTTTCTGCAAAACCAGAAAAAATGGATAAAACAGACCAAGTGGCCTACAGTGAACCAATATTTTCAACTAATATGAAAAATTCACCATTGAAGAAGAAAGAGAAGCTGGTTGCATGGATATTAGCAACAAAATTTCATACAAAGAGGGCAGAAGAGATAGAAGAAGATAAAGAGGTCATATTAAATCCCATCATGAAGGATTTAATCATCAACGGATACACAGACGGGCACCACAAGCGAGTTGTAAAGAAGAAGTGGAGCAAGCGATAGAAGATAGAGGTTAGAGTTGAAGTGATTGAGAGCGTTGGAGAAAACCAGCCTACTTGGCTTGACTCTTTAAAAGAAGAAATTGCTAATCTAAAATAATTTTCAAGCTAAGTTAAGTATGTTTTCGAGAATTTTGTAGTGATATAGACATGTGGCGTTCAAAGCGAAAATCTCAGATATGTCAATTTTGTTTATAATGCTCCCTATAAAATAGGAATACAGTTGTTATACGTTACTCCTTTTTGTAAATGATGTTCATTTTTATAACTATGGGGAAGTTGATTCGTTTTGAATCCCAGATGTAATTTATCTATATATAGTATTCCAAAGATAAATGAAAAGCACTGATCGGAGAGGGGCCTGCCCTCGTAGAAGGAGGACTTTGTAAATTCTTGGAGCTAAATTGAATATATAATGAATAATCGTTTTGAAATATTTATGAAAATATTCTAATGGTTGTGATATGAGTTATGTTTTCTCTCATAGTGTGTATTTCTTGTGTCTTTAAAATCCCATTTACATTTTCTTCTTTTTAAATTGGAGAGTCAAAAGTCTGAAATTCATCTTATGATGCTCTTGACTTAGCAATTTAAATTATGTAATTCTCTTCTTAGCTAATTCAGAATTCATTTTTACAATGCGCTGATGCAGTTGTTTGTTTTCCTTTTCCTCCTTCACCCTACAAATTTCAATTTACAACTCAGATTCATAACCTCATTTAGCCTTTCTCCTCTGGATAGTTCTAATGGCCTGCCACTGTTTTGTTCATTTTTTACTCCATAGACCGAAATGTCCCTCCCCTTTCTTACCTGCAACTTTATAAAAATCCCTCAAAACAAACTAAATCTAGCCACTAATTTCCAGAGAAATATCAAGTGACACGAGAGAGCCCTCTATGAGTTAAGCAAGCTAGTGCCTAGCTCTAAAGTAGGTTGAAACAATTACCTATTTCATTTGTCTATTAGCCAGATAAAATTTACAAAGTGCTAACAATATCCAAAAGGGAATGACCTGACTATGCTCTCTTACGTAGATGCATATTGGGAAGGAAGCATTGATGATCGAATAAGTACTAGTGAAACATCCTTCTATTTGGGTGATTGTCTAATATCCTGGTTAAGTAAGAAGTAGTCCTCAATATCATCGTCTACATCAGAAGAAGAATACATTGCAATAGTAGCATGTTGTACTCAGGTTCTGTAGATGAAGTAAACCCTACAAGATATACAAGTGAAGTATGATGAGTGCATTTCAATATCATGTGACAACACCAATGCTATCAGTGTCTCCAAGAATCCAATGATGCATTCCAAGACCAAACATATTCCGATCAAGTTTCACTTTCTACGGGAACAAGTTAAATAAAATAATATCAAGTTAGAGTATATTGGGACAAAGGAACATATTGCAAACATCTTCACTAAACCTCTCCCAAGAGAGACATTTGAGTATCTTCGACAGAAACTTGGAATAGATTCTTCTCCACAGTGATCTACACATTTTCAGAATACAAGGGAAGAGAAATTGTATGTGTAGAGATGATAAAGGAATATTAATATGAATGTTTTTATATATGTCAGTACTTTACTTCATTAGGCAGCACCAATGGAAAAAATCACAAAAAGAGATATTGTCAAAGGGAGTTACCCTTTTCCATTGATGTCAAAGGGAGAGAAAGAACAAAACCATGCAGACAGGGGGAGCATGAGTGTTGCCATCAATGCCAAATGGGGAGATTATTGGAAAATTAATTGTCATTGATGTCAACTTTAGAGGAAGTCTAGAAGCCTCTAGAAGTAATGGGTATAATTTAAGAAGTCTTTGAAGTGGTCCCCTTATAGTGTAGCTTTAAGCATGGCCCTCATGGGAAGATGATTTGAATAAGTCTACAATAAACCCATAGGTGTGGTCATGAGGCCCAAAGTTGACTAAGGAAAATGAGGCTAAAGAACAGTACAAGTACATACAAAACCCTTATAGATGGATAGTCCTTGTCATGTCATTTTTAATTGTAGGTGGCATGTCACATAGTTCTTCACTATTGATGATTTATGAGGTCTTGAAGTTGGAAGCCCTGAAGGATGGTTAAGAAGCCCCTAAATGGTTGCAACAAGAAGTTACAAGTCATTAATTAAAGGGTAAAATGATTAGAACAAGAAAGTGCAGGTTGGCCCTAAAGTGAAGAAAAGAAGTCACTTAGAAAAGTATAAATACACCTCAAGAAGCCTCTCATCTTTATAAACACAAGTTAAATGTTTATCTATCTTTGAAGTGATATCTTGGTAAAAATTTTCATAGTGTATTTGAGGAAGAAGATCTAAGAAAGAAAGGAGTGTGAAAGTATCATAGTTGTAGAGAAGGAAGGGTTTCAAAAAACCCTAATTTAGCTGACCCCTACAAGTCAGTATACTGGTGTCTCATGTGGCACCCCCATGGTTTTTTTAGTGCATGTCACGTGAGGCCCCGTGTGATAATTAGCATTTGTCCAGTGAGGCTAAGCCATATTTGAAGAAGGATGCTTGGTTTAGGTTGCAGCAAGGTATGATGATACAACATGGTGGTTACAGAGTCTAAGATGGTATGTATCAGTTCTTCTTCATGAGTAAAGGTATGTCTTTTATGTGTTTGTTTGAGGCTTGTATCATGGATGGTATGGAACATGCTTGAGGCTGTTGGTCTAAAGATATACCATGTAAAACAACATTTAATTGTCAACTCGGGGAGGTAGACTTAGAGGAACCAGCACTGTATGTGCAGGGTTGAAGAGAGAATTTCAAGAATGTCAATATACTTCAAAAGAAACTGCTGAAAGAAGCTATACTAATATGCCTTGTCTTGCACTCGTTCTGCACTAATCATAAAATGTGCTTCCAAGCATATAAAAGCTTTACTGAAAATTAACGACAGGAAACATTGTTTTAAATTCTTCTACTTATCACTCCCCATTCATTTAGCAATCTATATTGTAATGGAATGAAACTCAACATAAATCTCATGCTCAAAACTATTGCTTTGCATTACTAAATTAATGAGCAATCAAAACTGAAAACTAGAATCTCATTCTTGCTTAAAGATACTATTCAAATCTGGATCTAAAAACTATACTAAACATACACCTCCATCTATGTCTCAATCGAAGGGGGCCCTGTCTCCTCTGTCCACAGAATGGATCAATCAATGCATATTAAATATAACTAACAACAAACTCATAATGACAGAAAAATAAATGAACAACTTTGATTATTTTATTAAAAGAAGAACAATGCAAATACCAGGTGAAAAACTATCTATCGCTGCCAATATATTTCTATACTCTGTTCGACATACTATCTCCCTTCTGTTCTCTATCTCTGAACACTATCCCCCATATCTATTCACAAATTCCTTCCATCTAATTTCTCCCCCCTCTCTATCGAGCATAGCAGCTCTTATATAGAGTGTTTGGATCAGTTACAATTATGTTTTCGGGTTCCTTACCCTGTGCCTCTTGATAAGTGTTATATCGATTACATGTGCAACCGAATGCTTATGCGCCCCTTAAGATAGGCGATACCATTTTTGATATAGTTACGTTTACAAATGGATAACAACATTATGCAACCGATTCTTGAATGCCTTATGACAGGAAGTGTCATGCAATAAGGCAATACATTTAGTAAAAGAAACACCTTGGATATCGACTTGTTCCTTTCTTTGTGTGGCATTGATAATAATTTTGGGCCTTTTACGCTGATGAAATTGGCCACTCATTAGCAATAGATTTTGCAAGCAGAGTCTTTCCACAACCTGGTGGCCCATAAAAGAGCACACCTTTTGAAGGAGACATGCCAAACTTTTCAAATTTATCAGGGCTCCACTGGATATTGAACAGTCTCTTGAAGCTCCCTCTTGACATTTTCCAAACCACCAATGTCCTCCCAAGAAACATTGGGCACCTCGACAACAGTTTCACGCAGGGTAGATGGGTTACTGGAGCTCAACGTAGTCTGGAAGTGCTCATTGGTAACAAACATAGAATTAAGGATTTTAGCATCGATAGTCTCATATTCTAAGTCAATAACATCCATTTTTTCCTAATGCACTGTAACGCAGCCTCGGTGCAAAGAGCTGCGAGATCAGCTCCAACATATCCATGCGTATCCTTTGCAATTCGTTCAAGATCAACATCTTTAGAAATATTCATATTCTTTGTATGGATACGAAGGACTTCCAGTCGTCCCACTTCATTGGGAACCTCAATATCAATTTCCCTATCAAACCTTCCAAACCTTCTAAGAGCTGGGTCAATATTATTTGGCTGGTTTGTTGCTCCTATCACAATAATTCTCTTGGAGATCTTTTAAACAAGAGGCAATGTGGCAGTCTTCAAGGAAGTTTACAGTTTCACCTAAAAAAAAGAGCACAAGGCATCCACACAATCGTATGGTAGCAATGACTGACAAATATCCCAGGAATGGCGCTCAGCATTTAAACACTTGATGGCCACGTCCAAAACCCAGGAAAACGAATAGCTTAACCAATGCACAAATTGGTATGCACAATATGTCATTTCAGTGACATTCTATTTGTCCATTTAGGCTCCTCACGACAATTATATGAACTTGGTCGAATGATCCTTCATCATTATCTTGATTTCTATAAACTGCCATTCCATTGTTACAATGAGTGATACCATTAATAACATAGATATTTGGAACACCTCTGTTTAATAGCTTGCACACACGACCGGAAGTGCCTGATGTTTGAAGGTAGTAGTGATAGCAAAATGGTTGCATTTTCTTGTAATAGTGTTGCAATGATATCAAAAGAATGCCAAAGCACATGAGCAAGGTTTTCCAAGAATCCATAAGAAGAAGACTTCATAAGTATGAAAATCTTAGCAACCCAATCGTGAAAGAAGCCAAGAATCTGCAATAAAATGTATTAAATCCAGAGCCCAACAGAGGCATGTCTTGGAGGCTCGTTTTGGTACATGGTTACATATGGATGAAGTTCATGTCTTGGTGATATTGATACATGCTTGAGACATATCCTTTTCACATTGTGTATGGTTGTTATGGTTTATTGTTAGAGGCAAATCTTTGTGATATTGGCATATACTTGGTATATGATCTTGGTTTTTATGGTGCATATTTGAGTCATATTGTTGATACATTGGAACATCTTGGATACTTGCTATATGATTTACTATATGGTATATGTTTTAGGCATATATTGGATACATTGGATTATATATTTTGTATATGGTGTATGACATGGTATATGGATGAGGTACATGTTATGGTACATAGTTGATGTACATGGTATGGTGATGGTTTTGGTATCCATGTGAGTGGATATGGTTATAGTTGGTTGATGATGATATATCAGTGACAAATGTATTGACAGGTTGAATAATCATCAGTTACAGGTTGATGTGACAGTGACAGTGACAGGTTGATGTATCAATGATAGTGGTAGTTGCAGGTTGATCAGTGGTAGTGAGAGTTTGATTCTACACTTATATTTCAGGGAAACAAGATGAGGAAAGGAAAAGGGGTTGTATCCTCCTTTCGGTTAGTGTCAGAGAACTCACAGAGTTGGAGCCTATAAATCATGGGGTTGTATCATCCTTCTAGTTGGAGTTAGAGAACACCAGGAATTGTAGCTTTCTTTAGGTTGGTGCTTGTAAATTAGGGGGTTGGTGCCTCCTTCCAGTTGGTTCTCGAGTATTTGGAAATTGGTGCTTCCTATGAATGTAATCTTTGACATATAAGAAAGCATTTTGTGGTTTTCTCTCATTTGGGTTTCCACATAAATTCTGGTGAATTGTGTATCTGTGGTTATCTGTTATGCATTGTTGATTGATATTGCTTATGATATATTGATGATATACTGTTGATAAAGTCAATGATTACATGTTCTGATTAAAAGTAGTAAAATATTGCATAATATTGATTCACCCCCCTCTCAGTATTCCAATAGCATGAGGGCCTGTGAAATATTTTTTCTAAAGCACATGCTTCCACCATGCCATATTTCCAGTGACTAATATCCATAAAAGTTTAGCACCCATGGCTAAATTCATTAATTTAGGCTCCCTTATACCCAATCCGCCATTAGATTTACTATTTGTAACTTGCTTCCAGTTAACTAAGTGAAATTTGTTGTGGCTTGATTTCCCCCCTGACAAAGGAAGGTCCTTATTGTCATGGAAATATGTCTTGCTATGTACTTGGGTGCCATTAAGGATGAACACTGGTGTTGGTTTTGATTCCCTTTTATCTATCTACTCTTATTGGTCTTGAGGGATTTTGATTCTATTGACCATTACAGATTGACCATGTTTCATAACTAAGAAGCTTCCCAACAAAATCCCTTAAATATTATCGGCCCCTCTGGTCACCCAGAAGGCAGTGCAGTACACAAGGGTAATACGCAGTCTCACCTGAGATAGCTCTATGGGTGAGAGAGATATGCACCTTAACCTTTATTTCGTTCATTTAACATCTAGTCTAATATTCAGTAAATGCATGCATGTGGTACATTAGATTTACTTAGTCACTTTATCCATTCAATCATTCATAAACTAATCAGACACAAAAAAACATTCATTCAGTCACATAATATAGTGTTACCATGGTTCACCCCCTCGTGGGCTACGTCCACAAAGATCTGGGTCTAAGGATTTTATTATAGTTTAGAAATATCCTTGTCACACATGGTTACAATCTTAGTTCTTCCTTCTTCCCATAGGCTCCTTAATCCTTGTGAGGCTGAATAGAATGCACCAAGCTTCCCAGCCTATGATCTAACCCTCGAGATCGATTCCCTCATGCCCTTTCTAGATCACTAGTAACTCATATCATCCTTATAGTTCTCTTCCTTTCTTCATATATTTCTCTTCTCCCCCTCTCTAGCTCTCGAGCTCTATGTATCTATCTCTTCTCTCTTTTTTTGGCTCACTAGCCATTACAATATATCACAAAACCCATAAACCTAGCGTCTTTAGGTATTCCATGCATGCACACGTGTTGCTTTCCCTTCCAGTTGTCTCTTTCCTCTTGCATGCTTCTCTTCTAAAAATAGCCTTTCTTTCTAATTCGCCCTGCATCCAACAGGACCCCAACACTGACATGTGGCTCGTCTCAAGCCACCTAAACCTTGCGTGTTTCATCAATCTCTCTTGCGATTGCTTGGAACTTCTATGTGAGATTTGTTGATTGTGTTTGGGCCTGCACGGTCTTCTCCTTGAGTGCATCCAATACCTAAACTGCAATCTCGTTGCTGACCATCCCTGCACAGTCTACCTGGGTTTGTGCCATGTTATATTTTGCTTATTTTGCCTGTGCAATGACCTCTGTTTCCCACTCCTGGAGTGGTTCTATTTGAGTCTGGTGCTCCTTTTTCTATGTCTGAGCAACTATGAGTTCTGCATGTAGTTTCTTCATATCATGTTCTCCTTTGTCGAGTTCTGTGATTAGCATTTATTTTGCCTCTGCTTGAGGTCCTGGATAGATGTGTTTATCCTTTCTTCTTCCTGGTCCCACTGTTGGACCTGTTGATCCTCTTCCAGCTTCATCTAGAGCTTTGATGCTTTCTCAAACAAGTCAGCTACCACGTGGAATTGTCTCTATATCTCCTTGATATGCGTTGTTTCCTCCTGCTTCCTCTACTCCTTCACCTATGGTGGGGTGGTAAGGATGAGCTACTCCTAGAGGTGCTCGATATGTTGTCTATATTGATCGATTGTGTGCACAATCCAATCAATATTCTATGTCACCGTGAGTTCGGTCGTCTGTGCACTCTTTGGGATTTTCTAATAGGCTATGGCCAATTCCTTCTCCAGCCTATCCACGTGGTCTTTTTCATCTTTGGTATTAAGCTTAGCCTACTTGAGTATCAATTCCATCTCTTCCCGATTGTCCTTTTCCTACTGCAATTTTGTTGCATCTGTGCATGCGCGTGACTGTACATCCTGTGTGACGCTTAATTGCAGTTTATACAAGGCCTTGGATGGTATCTATGTCAATACCAACTGTATTTGTTCCAAGTCCTTTAGGGGTGTCTACCCCACGATTTCTTCCATGCACAACATGTTGGGTGTGACATAAAATTTTGAGCTTGGCTGTGTTGTCGTCTAGATCCTATCCTTCTCACTTAATCTAGCTTCGCCTCCTATCTATGATGTTGATGGGACTGTTCCTACATTGTTGTCAGCCGCCTACACTTCTCTGAGTTGTTAGAGGAGTTGCCGCATGTATGATATCTCTTCCTCAATCATGTCCCTTTGGCGCTCAACATTGTCAAAATCCTTGACTGTGCAACCCTAGACCATTTGGGCCACCATGTCTGCATCATCCTTGGTGATCGTGTATTCTGGGGGCATTCTATGTTCCTTTGCTTTCATGGGCGCACCCCCCATCTAGATGACTAGCCTCTTAGTATGGCCTTGATCCTGCTGAGTAGTACTTGATGTGGTTCCATGTGTTTTCTTAGTCTCTTTCTCCTGTACTTGTGGCACCTATGTGTTGTTCTTCTTCCCCGTCTAGGTGCCTTTCTTGGACGCCCTCCCTTTTTTATGTTGCACCTTGTTCTGACCTGTCCTTGGTTTCTTGGGAACTATTATCTCTTTGGCATGTTTATGTTCCTGTCTTATCTCCTCCTCCAACATTTATGTGAGTATTTCTTGATTAAGGACTGGAATCCTCCAGTCATCATCCCAATCTTTGAGGGACATCTCTATGTTTGCCTCCTTGATGTTGTAGCGTAGTTGTAGCCATTGATTGTCGATATCTTTCTGTGACTAGATCCACATTGCATGTCTAGTGGCTTTGAAGTTGGCCATGCCCTGATACTGTGTGATTTCTTTCAGTTTCACCCTCCAAGTGTTGGTGATTCTCTCTTATAGGTTGTTGTGATATCCTTCAAATATGGTTGCATTCTCCTTTCTATTATTGGGGCCCAAAGTGACCCCTAGTGATAAGTATCATGCTCCATGGCAAGGATTGGGTCTAGTGGCAAAGAATGAATACTTTGGCTCCTTCCATCCGATCAAGTCTATCAGGATGAGTAGCCATGAATAATGAAATTATGTCCCCAGATCCTGCGTGTGCTTCCAATCATCCAGGAACAGATTTAGCAAATAAGGGGCCCAGTTGAGTGTGGTGCCCTCTACACACTGTGTTGTAGCTGCAACAACCCTGGATGGGACATCCTCCTTGTGGCATTTTCTAAGTAATTTGCATGCCATAATTTTTGTGAACGTTCTTGTCATGGCATCACTAATATGCTTGATTATGATTCCCCGCGACCCCCTTTTGGTACCATAATTCTTCTTCATTTCCTCGGCCAGTGCTTTCTCCTTCTTCTTATCCTCAATGAACTGCATAGGATCCTCACCCCGTGATGGAAACCCTGTGATGTATGCAATAATCTCTACGTCTATTGAGATGAGTTGTTCCAGCAACAAGCATCTGCCATGGGTGACTTCCATCAACTGCTTGATGCAGTTGTTTGCATACTGGCCTCTCCCAAAGTGCGAGATGTCCAACATGCCTAGAATCCCATTTTTGGATAGTCTAGTTGCCCACTGGACTGGTTGATTAATCGGTTCGCCAAAGGGTCCTATACCCATAGTTTGTAGGTAGACTTGCTTAGAGAAATCTGGGAACTTGTCCATGTTCATCACATCATGGTATGAGCACCTCAATTTATCCATGTAGCCTAACATATTTCCTACTATACGTACCCCTTCCAGAATGCATGGCAAGATAATAACAGTGGTGGCTTTCCTGCGTGGTGACCTTGGTACCACCTGCTTGCCCTTCCATTATGGTGGCTGACTCGAGCTTCCAACCTCCATTGTTTTCTCTTCCATTTGGTTGGCCAGTGACATCTTCCATTGTTCCATCCTATGGTTGTTTCGGCGTGGTTGTGCTTAATACTTTAGGCGCGGTCATTTCCTCCTAGTTTGGGACCATCCCATTAACTCTCAAGTGCTCTTCATGGTTTCCAGAGTGTGAACGATTGTCTGCATCCTCAGTCTATTGTCCCTGTCCCCCTTCTGGTACATCTAGGTCCATGCCCACTATTGTTGTCTGTTGGGTTTCCTCCACAATAGGTGTGGGGAATTCTGGTGTCATATGGGGCGACAGGATTTCATCCACATTGAAGACTTCTAGAGGCTGAAATGGTTGTTGTTCGCCTCCTTGTGCTTGCAGTGAGGCTCTAGCGTTGCTTTGTGGTCGACGGCCAGTCTGGTTTGGTTCTCCCTGTTTGGGTGGTGTAATGGTGTTTAGGTTGTTGTACATCGAACGTGGTGGCCTCTGTAAGCTCTAGAAAATTTTCTCTCGACTCTTTATTCTTTATTGCTCTTTTTTTTTCTCACTTGCTCAATAACCTCCCCAGTCTCGTGTACTAGTTTATATAGGAATTTTTTGAAGCTTCTTGGAGACGTTACCTCACTGATGTTTTAATTGAGTCGATGCTTCCCACATACTTTCTATTGAATTCCCTTGCCGTCGTCAATTGGCGTGATTAATGTGGCATCCCATCAGTCAATTTTGTTATTTAAGTTTAATAGTCATCATTCGTTGGCGATTGTTTTTCGTATCTTTCTTTCCCATTGTTTCTACTTTCCTGCTTGTAGTGGCTGTTGGAATTTTCCTCCGCTGTGCTAGCATTCCTGAGTGTGTGCACTCATTCTCTTCTTGACGCCCTATGCCTTTGTTAAATGTTCATATTCTCGAAGCAATATCTCCTCTCATTTTTTTTCTTAATGCCCGGGGGTCGACTAGCTCTGTACAACTTCAGTCGGCTCCCATTGATCATTCCTTTGAGTTATGTTCATCCTAAATCCTTCAACTATACATCTCCCCCATCTGTGATAGTATTTACTTTGTATGGTCCTAACCAATGCATTCTAAGTTTTCTTGGGGTGTTGAAGGGATTTGTTGTCATACATCAAGACTAAGTCTCCTTCCTATTGATATGTTTTTCATGCCAAAATTTGTCTCTTACTTTCTGGACTTCCTGGTGAAACCCTGCTAGAATCTTATGTTACTCCATGATCATTAGTTGATTTAGCATTTCCTGTATTATGCCTCGTTCTATCATGTTTGTAATTGCTTCTATGTGCAGACTAGGCACCAAAAATTCTGATGGCACCACAGATTCTTGTCCATACACCAGTCTAAATGGTGTTTGTCCCGTCAATTTCTTTCATGTGGTCCTGTATGCCCATAATATCATGGATATCTTCAAGTCCCAATCATCCCTATTAACGTTGCAGATCTTCGTCAGTGCATTTTCAGGGATCTTGTTAAAGGATTCCATTGTTCCATTTTCTTGAGGATGACATCGTGTACTCTTTTGATGATGAACTTCAAATTCCTTAGTCATAGCCTTAATAGTATTGTTAATGGAGTGAGTTCCTTGGTCACTCATCAAAATCCTCGGGAAACCAAATCTAGTGATCACCTACTCGAACAGGAAGTGTGTTGTTGTGTCTGCACTGCAATCTTTTACTAGCATTGCTTCTGCCCATTCTTCAGGTACTTTGTCACAGTGATAATGTACCTCGCTCCTGACCTTTTTGTTGTTGGGTTAATTGGTCCCACAAAATCTATTGCCTATTTTTAAATACCTACAAAGTTACTTGTGGTCGTAGGGGAATCTCGTCCCTTCTATTCAGTATACCAACCCTCTAACAGACATCACATTTATGGAAGTATTCCTTCGAGTCTTTGTGCATGGTCGGCCACCATAGTCCTGCGTGCAATACATTCTTTGTTGTATCTTTTCCTGCATAATGTCATTCTGTTATTCCCTCATGGGATTCTGCTAAAATTCTAGGTATTTCATGTTCTAGTACACATCTTCTCAAGATGCTATCTGCACCCATTTTGTATAAGTGTCCTGCAATTAGCTGGTAATCTACAGCCTTGACTACCAGATTCTTCTTCTACGCGGTGTTGTATTCCTACGGCACAGTCCCTGTACTCAAGTAATGGATGGTGTCTATGAAGTATTCATCGACTGTATGGACTGAAAATAATTGTGTGTCCGAAAAGTTATCCTCTAGATTTGTAGGTTCCTCCCCATTTGTGATCCTTGACAGGTGATCAGGTCCTATGTTCAACTTTTTTGGCTTGACTATTACTTCGAGGTCAAACTCCTAGAACAACAATAACCATATACAAATTCTCCCCCCCAACATTGGCTTGTTGACAAGGTATTTGAGCGTTGAATGGTCTGTGAACATCATGAATTGTTTTCCTAATAAATAATGTTTTAATTTCTAGATCACGTAGACCATAGCTAGGCCTTCCCTCTCTATAGTGTTGTAGTTTTTCTCTGATTCTAATAGTTTTCTACTAGAAAATTCTATAGGATGGTCCAATTCTCCTACTCCTGGCTGCCCCATAATAGCTCCAAGTGTTATGGCCGATGCATCTGCATGTACGTGGAATGTCTTCTCCCAGCCTGGGAATACCAGTATTGGTGCAATTACCATCTTCTCTTTCAAAGTATCAAGATCGTGTTGATAGTCCTCATTCCACTGTAACTTTGTGTCTTTCCTTAGCAATTTCTCCATTGACGCGGTGATTTTCATGTACCCTTTTATAAATTTCCTGTAGTATTTGTGTGTCCCAATGTCTCTCTTAATTGATAGACTATTTTTGGTGGTGGCAGGTTTACAATTACTACAATCTTGGTAGGATCTACTAGCAAACCTTTCTTGCACACTATATGCCCCAATAGTATCCCAAAAGGTGTTCTGAAGATGTACTTCTTGGTATTTAATGACATCTGGCACTACCTATATATTTCGAACATCAGCCGCAAGACCTCTACATGGTCTTTCAACAAACTATAGATTTTTCAATCATCCAGGTATACCTCTAGAAACTGGTGGATAAATTCTTTAAATGCAGCTAATACTACTCTGGAAAATATTGTTGGTGCATTCTTCAATCCAAACAGCATGACTGTATACTGGTATGATCCCCATTCAATGGAAAAAATGGTATTGTATCTATATTTCGTAGCTATCTTGATTTGATGGTATCCTGAGAATCCGTCAGTGAATGAATAAGCTTCATGTCCTCCTACATTCTCCAAGACTTCATCTGTGAATGGGGTATGGAACGGGTCATGTAAGCATGCATCGTTCAACTTTATCAAGTTGACGCATATTCTTATCCCCCCTTGTTCTTCTCCTCAACTACCATCAGGCTTATCCATTCAGATTCTTCTACAGGTTCTATGATTCCATCCTCTAACATCCTATCAATCTCAGCTTTGACGTTTTGCTTATATATTGGGTTTAGTCTGTATGGTCATTGACTGATTGGTTTTGCCTCATCTCTGAGCTGTATTTTCATTTCTCCTAGCACTCCCACTATGCATTTCATTTTTGTGAAATTTTTTGGGAATAGGTCGTTGTACTCTTGCAGTAACTCTATTATACTTTCTACTATTTTCTCATCCCAATAGTCTCCAATGTTGGCCATTTTTGGATTCTCCATTGTCCCGATGTTGACTTTCTTCACCTTGATCAGTGCAGAAATCAATTATGATTCTAGAGGTGGACCCTCCACTTCTCTCTCACCCTCATATTCATCAATATGAATATCGTGCATGATCTAGGTGGATATCGGTGACCACCCACCTTTTCCAACTGTCTCAAAACAACTTTCTACCAATTTTGGTAATTTACTATTTTTACTAGTTTTTCAGGTCCTGAACTTCCGGAGCCATTTTGTTCATGAAATTTTCATCAACAGTTGTATTCCTCGCATATATATTTCCAACGGGCTATCGTGTGCCTAAAACAGAGATCGTATGTAAAAGTTACGACCCCGTGAAGTTGATGTACTGACTTACCCAAACGGGGCCCACATGACTTTTGGCACTTCATCTCCTAGGGTTAGGTTTTTGGATGTCTAGGGTTTTTGAAACTCCTGTTTATTGTAAAAAGGCCTTCAAAGCCTCATTGTAATCATATTATTGCGAATGAGGATAGTCATCACATCTCTTCTAAGAGATAAGTTGCCACCATTCCAGCAAACTTGTTTTTCGCTGCATTTTACAGTTTCCGCTTATTTCCTTATTGAATAGAAAACCAGTTTTATTGTATCTCTGTTATTCTGTGTTAAGTATATGTTAATAATCTGTCATAATTTCATTCTACTCATAAAATCTGAATCAGTGGTATCAGAGCGGTCTTCTCATTCTCATCTTAATGCATGTCCCCAACGAGGTCAGAGTACAAATAATTGGGTCTCGAGCTTGTTTCTCTCGAGAACCAAAGCTCTCGCATGCCCAAGTGACCTCTCATGGAAGGATAAAATAAATATGATGAGACAGGAGATCCTTTCAAAAAATAAAATTGGGGAATCCCTCACGCAACAGAGGAACAAGATGATGGATAGTTTCGCGCAAATCCTTCGGCGACTACCAACAGGCGATGCATCTTCTTTGAGCGAAGGTGTCGCCTCCTTCAAGGTATAAATAAACTTCGATATTCCTATATTTGAAGGTAAGATAGACACAGAAGGTGTGGACAAGTGGTTGAATCTAATAGAAGTGTATTTTTCGGTCCATAACTTTTCGAATAGAGAAAATATTACTTTTGCGCTCCTCAAAGTCGCTCCCCATGTCAAAGATTGGTGGGAAACTTTCTGTGAGCAAAAGGAAATAGAGGAACCCTCGTTATTTATAGTCAGGACCACCTGGGAATCCTTCAGGGATGATATTAAGGAACAATACTACCCTATTGGAAGTTATGACGACTTGTATACCAAATGGACCACACTACGGCAAGAAAGAGACCAAGCAGTGCCAGAGTTCACAAATATCTTCCATACCTTATGCACCAAGCTGGGTATCAAAGATTCAGAGTGACATCTCATGCTCAAGTATCATGGTTATCTTCATAGATAAATCCATACTGAAATGGAATTTCTGGACATCTCATCCTTGGGCATGGCCTACTGATATGTCATCAAAATCGAGCAGAAGCTCAAACAAAAGACGTAGCAATTTGGGCTCGGGAATCCCTCACAGCAAAAGCCAGGAAAGGGCAGCCACAACCCATAGAACAAAGGATAGAGAAAATATGGGCAATATTAGGACAACCAGTCCAAGCCACAAGCAAAGAAGGACACTAGAAAGACAAAGAAAGATACCGGGAAGTGGTGTGACTTCCATACGAGCCCTTGGCATAACACTGCTGACTTCCGCTCAAAGAAGCCACTAGTGGCCAAAGTGAAAGCCTCTAAATCAGATGTGGGTTATGACTCTAAGTCAGAACCAGAGAGGGGAAGATGGATCATTGACATGGAACTCATTTCCACCGTTGCTACCACCAACCTCCAGCCTAATGAACCAGATGAGCCAAAAGAAGGAGAGTGCCTCTTCCATTCACAGATGTGGGTAAAAGGAACCCTGTTGCACTTCATCATTGATAGTGGTAGCCAGAAGAACCTCATCTCAGTAGAGGTTTTCAAGTGGATGGCTCTATTGACAATGTTGCACCCACAACCCTACACCATTGGATGGATCTACCAAGGAAGCAATCTCTGCATCATCCAACAGTGTCGACTGTCATACGACATCAAGCCCTAAAAAGATGAGGTATTGTGTGATTTTTCTCCTCTCGAAGTTTGTGATTTTCTTTTGGGCCACCCTTATTTATAGAAATTTCATGTTGTATATGATTCTAGGCCTCATAGTGTTATTATTACTTTGAACAGGAAATTGTACAGGATACCCGAGGCAGTCCCACCTAGTGTTATTTCCTTGATCTCTTCCAAGCAATGCAGGAAGGTCATCTCTCAGATGAGGAAGTTTGTCTTCTTCATGATTTTCTCTCGGAATGAGAAAAAGATCATGACCACATCTAGGGTCTCTCCAGCTGACCTCTCCACACAGCAGAAGCAAGTAGATAAGGTCATCGAAGAATACTCAGATATCTTCTCCTCACTTACCGGGGCACCTCTGCACTGTCAGGTCAAGCACCCCATTGATCTAACCCCCGACCCACCGCTATCCAATGGGCCATTTTATCATCGCTCTATGTTATATAATGAGGAGATCAAGCGATAGATCCAAGAACTACTCCACAAGGGGCACATCTGTCCTAGATCATCACCTTGCAGGAGCCCAATTGTGCCGGTACAGAAGAAAGATGGAACTTGGTGACTCTGCATTGATTACCAGGCCCTGAGAAAAATCACAGTCATAAACTGGTACCCAATTCCCCAAATCAATGACCTCCTTGATCAAATCATGGGGGGGAAATACTTCAGTAAGATTTATTTGAAGTCTGGCTACCACCAGGTCTTGATAGAACAAACAGATGTATGGAAGACCACCTTCAAGTCAAAGGAAGGCATTTTTTAATGGTTGGTCATGCCCTTTGGTTTGAAAAATTCTCTAGCCACTTTCATGAGGATGATGGATGATATCCTGCGACTATTCACCAATACGTTTGTAGTGGTGTATCTGGATGACATTCTCATTTATAGCAAGTCTTGGGTAGAACACTTGCAGCATATTCAGCAGGTTCTACACACCCTACGGTAGCACAAGCTATATACCAACTTGGAAAAATGCTCCTTCGGCATGGACAGGGTCCATTACCTAGGCTACATCATTGATCATCATGGTGTACATGTGGATCTAGCCAAGATCCAAGTCATCCATGACTAGTCAACCCCAACCACATTCACTGAGCTTCAGATATTCTTGGGCCTTTGCCAATTTCTACCACAGATTCATGTTGGGATTCTCCCATATTGCATGGGCCCTCAGCCAAATAACTAGGGGTGGTGGTAAGGAAAAATTTACATCGGGTCGGTCCCAACAAAAAGCGTTTGATGATTTGAAGCAGTTCTTGTGCTCATCCCTGGTGCTTTCACTACCAAACCTACAATATCCCTTTGACATCGAGACAGATGCTTCAAACTATGGTGTGGGCATTGTTCTCACTAAGCATGGCCACCCCGTCACCTATCATAGTGAGACACTATCAGATGTTGTCTGTAAGTACCCTAATTATGAAAAAGAAATGTACTCCATTGTGCAAGACTGCCTCTAATGGAAACATTACATTATTGGGAAGAAGATAGCCATCCACACTGATCATAAGCCACTGCAATTCATGCAAACACAAGGAAAATTACAAAATGACCGCCATCAAAAGTGGTCCACATACTTACAGCAATTCCACCTCAACATCAAGTATAAAATAGGAAGCACCAACCGTGTCATTGATTGCCTCAGTAGACCACCAGTCGTGGCACTCACCACGATGCTAGACTCTTGCGGCCATGAGACCTTTGGATGGCCCCAACTCTATGAGACAAACCCGGACTTCGCCACCACCTACCAAATGTTGGGTGCAAATAGAGTTGTGGATAATTTCTATCTTTAGGATGGGTTGTTGTTTCATCTAGGCCATATTTTAATTCCATCAAGCGAGTGAGCGAAGCTTATCTGGGAATCCCACTACATTCAGCTGAAAGGACACTTCGGTGTTGAAAAGACAGTGGCGATTCTACAAAAACATTTCTATTGGTCGAAACTTTGACAGGAGGTCAGCAAGTATATCAGGTCCTGCACTGCCTATGCTATTGCCAAACTAACCACTAAGAAACAGGGCCTGTACACCCCTCTTCCTACTCCTGACAGGCCATGGGAATCCATCTCAATGGACTACATGTCGAGCCTCTTGTCCACCAAGTGGGGAAATGATTGTGTTTTTGTGGTTGTTGATCGCTTTTCTAAGATAGCGATTTTGGTTGTCTGTAAGAAGAGCATCACAGCAGAAGCCACTACCAATCTCTTCTTTGAAAGAGTCTGGGTACATTTTGGAATCCCACAAACCATTGTCTCAGATCAGGATAGTCGATTTCTCAACACATTCTGGTCGAGCCTCTGGTCACTGGTGAACACCAAGCTCACCAAATTCACGGCCTTCCACCCCCAAACAGATGGCCAAACCGAGGTCATAAATCAAATGATCATGCATATCCTACACATGTATAATTCCAAGAACCCTCACACATGGGATGAGAGTCTTCCCTATTTCCATCATAGCTACAATCGATCCCTACATAGCTCAACTGGCTACATCCCCTTTTAGGTGGGGTTGGGATTCCAACCATTGGGTCCCATAGATGTTGCACTTCCCCTTGCGGTCACCTCGGTCGACTCATCTCATGCTCCAACTAAATTTGACAAAGCCACTCGTTTCATTGAGCGGATCCAGCACATCTGCCAACAGGTTCAAGATATCCTACAAACGTCCAATGACAAGTACAAGCAGCGCCATGATCAACATCGAGTGCCACATAAGTTTTAGGTGGGTGACAAAGTTTGGTTGCACTTGCAAAAAGAATGCCTCACAGGACCCTATCACAAGCTTCGCCCACTCCATTATGGGACATACACCATCACCAAGGTTGTGGGGGATAATGATTTTGATCTCAACATTCCTCCTTTCCTTGGACTACACCCAGTGTTCAATGTGGACCTCCTTCGGCCTTATTTCCCACCATTATTGGACACCTCGGACGTAGCAGAACAGTTGACACCAATAGAGCTCAACCCCGACTGCATACAACAGGAATCCAATGATCATATTGTGGACACACAGATCAAGGGTACTCGATAGTAAAGGATCCATATTTATCGAGTCGTCAAAGAAGGGTAGCTCCTACACCAAGGAAAGTGGCTCACCCAGGGCCAAATTCAACAGAAATTTCCTCATCTGATGGGGGAACTCAACGCAATGGAGACCATCTCTTCCTAAGGAGGGAGGATTGATACAGGTGGATATCGGTGGCCACCCACCTTTTCCAGCTGGCTCAAAACATCTTTCTGGCAATTTTGGTAATTTACTATTTTTAGCAGTTTTTCGGGTCCTGAACTTCCAGAGCTGTTTTGAGGCCCTAAACGACGTTTTTTTGGGTATCTACCCATCAAAAATTTCATCATGAAATTTTCATCAATAGTTGTATTCCTCGGATAGATCTTTCCAACGGTCTATTGTGCACCTAAAATGGAGTTCGTATGCAAAAGTTACGACCCCGGGAAGTTGATGTACTGACTTACCCAAGCGGGGCCCACATGACTTTTGGCGCTTCATCTCCTAGGGTTAGGTTTTTGGATGTCTAGGGTTTTTGAAACTCCTATTTATTGTGAAAAGGCCTTTAGAGCCTCATTCTAATCATATTCTTGTGAATGAGCACAATTGTCACATCTCTTCTTAGAGATAAGTCGCCACCATTCCAGCAAGTTTATTTTCCGTTGCATTTTACAGTTTCAGCTTATTTCCTTATTGAATAGAAAACCATTTTTATTGTATCTCTATTATTATGTGTTAAGAATCTATTAATAATATGTAGTCATTTCGTTCTGCTCATAAAATCCGTATCAACGCGGGTTGACTTCATCCGGTACTTCCTCCTGCACCCGGTAGCATGACAATAGTTCTTTCACTATTTGTTTGTCTTGTTGTTATTCGTCTGTTATACGTTCAACTTTTGGTTCCTTAATAAATATCACCCCTCTTATTTGTTTAAGTGTTTCATCTATGTTGGGGTTCTCGTGCTCAAATGATAAAGTGACTGTAAAGTTTTGTTGTAGTACTATCCATCTCGTAGTTCCTCTGCACAGTTCTTGGTCTGTATACTAGTTTTTTGGGATGCCCTCTAATGTGTGTACAAAATGGTGAGGCCATTCCTCCGGTTGTGTCATTTTCCACATCACTCTGCATTTCTTCAAGTGTTATATTGGTTCCCACCTATCCATCATATTTTTGTCGATGGTTGCTTCCTTGTTCTTCACCAAACCTAATTCACAGTAACCACTTACATTGGTGCCATTCCTTGATTGTTTCTTTGTATGCACCCCACCATCTCGCAAGTGTCGCCTTGAGTGCTATATCTAGTGCTAAGAGTCTCTAATTTTCTAACACTTCATCTTCGTACCGTATCAATAATACTTCTAGGTTGTTCACCCCATGGAATCCGGGTGGTTCCCTTATCTCCGTACCTACCCATCTTACTGTGTGGTCTATTCTTGCGCATCTTATTGTGGAAACTTTGTGTAACCTCTGTTTTCAATTATTTAAGATCGTATCTAAGTCTGGCGCACATGACGTGATGTTACACCAACTGAGTATCCCATATCCAGTTGGGTTTACCTAATATTCATCTTGCACAATTGTTTTGTACAACTGGCTAATTTCCTCCATGTCTAAGCACGTAGGCTCTACGAACCTTTCCCCTTTTGTTGGGTCTAATGTTGCAATGACCCTATATTCTCCTAACTCGAAGGTCATTTTCCACGTCTTTAAGTTGATTATGGCCTGGTTATCAAACACCCAATTCAATCCGAGCAATGTTGGATAAGGCGATGTGTCTTCCACTATCTCTATTACTTCAAAGTAGGCTTTAGTCCACACTCCATCCAGGTCTACTGTCACTCCTTTTAGTCTTCCAGTTGGTAGAACTCTGTGTTGATTTACTAGTTTTAGCTGAACCAATAAATATCATAATGTGGGATCTCCCATATATTGCCATGTCTTCTTGGGTAATACATTGACTATAGATTTTAACCTTGTACAATATTTACTGCAAACATATTTTCAGTAAAATAATAGAAAAGATACAATGGAAAATACAAACATTACACGGATATTTTTCCCTGGAAAACCAAACCGAGAAAACCAGCATATTCTATATTCATTGATAGTGTTACATTGTTTACAATACAATATATGTATAGGAACCAGTGGCATCCAAAACCCTAACCCAATGACCTGTATTAGTCAAAAATCCTAATTCCTTGACTGGAAATAGAAAACCATCGACAAAGAAACCATGTGCCGAAAAACCACCTAAATATGTGACACGTTTCCCAACGAAAAAAATATTTTCTCGGGGGCGTTTCCCTTGCACCCCCAAGGGGGGGGGGGCTAGTGGTCCCCCCTCATTTGCGTGCCCGATGTAATGCAGACACTACTACTCGTGAAAATAATATAATACATACCCAACATTGACTTCAGATCCTAAATCCAGTATAATATCTCCCATGTTGAAATCTCCAATGTTGGTGTTCAACCTGATCTCCCTACTTGTTCTCCTCCTTGTATGTAGGTGATTGACTATTTTTTGTTCTAGCTTTCCTTTTGCCTCTAGTTTACATATTTATAGCACATTTTGTAATAATTTGACAGAAGATGGGTCATTTAGTAATTTTACACATGATTGCAAAAAGCCTTTAATCATACTTACTTGTCCCAAGGGCTCTATTTCTTTGGTGTGATACAACGATGGAGGCATCTCGTATTCTAGTACTTCCTTACTATGTTGCACGGTTTATTTCAACGCAATGTCTGGCTTCATAAATTCTTGTCTATCTTTCTTAAATATCTCCTTCTCATTCTGCGCGTCAAATTGCTTCCTTGGTTCGACATTCTTCTTCACCCATTGGTGTTGTGTTGGTTCCTGGCATACTATGTCATTTCATGTTTTATCTCCTCCGCGTGTAACTATGTTGATGCTTCTTCCTTCATCCCTCGCTTCAGCTGAAATCCATTGAACATTCTAATTGTTTTGATTCCTTTTTCCTGGATCTTCCCTAATAGCGTAGGACATTCTTCTGTGTCTTGATCTAATCTGCGACAATACATACAAGTCGCTGGAGGAAGTGGACATTCTCTTGCATAGTGTCTTGGTTTTTGATAATTGTGACATACCACTGGTCCTCTACCTTTCCAAAGCCTCCTCTTTCTCTTCCTCCATCTCGGTAGCTAGATCGATCCCCTCATGGAACGTTATACTAAGGCTCTTGGTTATACTGCACGGTATTATAGTGTGGTTGCGCGGTGTCATATTGTGGTTGCGCAGTGTTGTACTGGGTTGGTACTTGATTAAACTAGGGTGTATCTTGCCCAGACATCATTTTTGCATGTACCTGATATGAATCTCATGCTCTCTCTCTCATCAACTCCATGGTTCTACATTCTTTGTTATCATGGCCTACTGACTTGAAAAAGTTGCAATACGATCTCTTCGATATTGTCTTGTACTTCTGCATCATTGGGCAGTGATATGGATCATTTCCCTATTTATTACATATCTTGCACCATAGTCCTACTATTGGTAATGGATTTGGAATTACTTCTGCCATTTACTGCACGAATGTTGGACATTCGTTCTTATGGTGTCCTTATGTCCTACATGTGGTACACCAAATGACTTCTCTTTTTTCCTTGTTCTTACTCTGGTTTAGTTGGAATGTTAAGTTCTTCAGATCCTCCTTCATCTCCTCGATGGCTGGATCTGTCTTCTAATATTGATTCTCTTCTAGTTGTAGGGATGCCTGTAGAGCCTCTGCCTGCATCTGAAACTTGTTTTGTCGCAGTGGATATTTCAAGTGTGGTAACAGTGAATTGACGAACAGATCCTATGTTGCATATCTGTCATGACATATTTCATCTTTTCTTTCAGTTGCTTGAATATTTGGTCAATATCCCATACATATTCTCTTGGTTTCTGTCTAATCTCTATCATCTCGTTCATGTATTGGTCCTTTGAACTTGACTTCTGGAACTCATTTATTAGTAGCTTCTTGATATCTCCAATCATTCTGGTTGTCCATGGCAGACTGTTTGTGTCTAAACTCATATACCAATCTAGTGCACAATCTCTTAATGTGATAGCTAACTGTGCAAGTTTAGTGTCCTCGTCTGTGATCTATTTTTCTTCCCAAATCTTTTCATAGATAAACAGGTGCTTCTTTGGGTCCTCCGATGCTTCTCCTTTAAATTCTTGGAACCTGATGGTTGGGTCATGTCCTACCATCTTAAATGTTGAACTAGTACCTCTGCATGGTGTAGATACTTGACTACTACTTCCTGAACTGGCTCCCCCAGTTTTTTCTCCTTGCGTAGATGTACTTCATGCTGTCTTCCTTCTCCCAAAATGTGGTTTTCTAAACGGTGGTGTTTTTCTTGATGTATTAGTCGCACATGGGTTTATGGATTCCACATTGACACTGATATGGATAGGATGTTGGCTTCTACTTCTGCTCTTGGACCTCTCATCTTCCTCTCATATGTCGTGCATAGGATTTCCTCGATATCCTCAACACCCCGGAGATCCTCTACCTCCTCTTCATCACTTTCCAATCCTTCCCTTGCAGCTACGGCTCTCTTCTTGATGTTCACCTTGTATTGGTAGGGTACTCCACTACACGTCCATCCAGTTGTCTCCATGATTCACTTGATCTGGTCGTCGTCCATCATAATTGGGTCTAAGGCCTCCTCCTTATTTCTTTTCTCCCCTTCTCCTTGTATTTCTCCTTTTCTTGTCAGTGCTTCCCCCCTTCCCCCATGCACGCAGGGAAGTTTAGTTGTCTGACTCCATTGTCATTACACCTTTTTTATATAGCAATATCTTAATGGAAGTATATAATGATCTGATATACCTACCTCATGGTCCCTTCAAAATTTATTGTTCAGCTGCACTATATGACTTTGTTGTATCTACTGCAAACTTTGTGATAAATCCAACAACAATGTTGTCTAACGTGTTGTAGCTGCGCGATCTCTTCGAGATTCCATGTTAAGGTCCTAACCCGCACATAGGTAGATCAATGTATTCGGATGTAATAAAGGTCAATATTAATAAGACCTTTCAATAAAATAGAATAAGGCGGATGTAAGAAGACCTAATAGAAGCTTCCGCTTCTAGAAGGATC
>ML793882.1:13282-78270 GCA_009831015.1 Picea engelmannii | reverse complement strand
TAATAAAGGTCAATATTAATAAGACCTTTCAATAAAATAGAATAAGGCGGATGTAAGAAGACCTAATAGAAGCTTCCGCTTCTAGAAGGATCTTCCTCTAGATGCTTCTTTTTAGTATAAATAGGAGTCGAGGGTATTGAGAAACCTAGCTTGGATATTATTGTAACAGAGCTCTGCTCGATTGGAGGTTTCCCCCTCGGAGAGGCCTGTGAACATTGCTATCTGAATCAAGTGCTATTTCTGTTCAAGTGCTATTTATGTTGCTATTTCATATATCGTTTCTGTGTATTGAGAAGATTATGCTGGATATTTTACTGTTATTCTGTTATTTCTAGCATTTCGTTTCTGTTCTGCATATTTTATATATCTGGTATCTTGCATTCCACTCTAGTTGTTTGATCTGATTCATCGAATTATTGTCTTTCAATATTTTGATCCACTCCTGCAATATGTGTGGGAAATCACAGAAAAATACTTCATGCAAGTCGGTGAATACGTACTTTTGCAGCATTAACTTTGGGTTTCTGTTATCTTTCTACACAAACTCTAGCTCCTTTGTCTTCAGCCAGCTTTAGATCTCTACCTTCATGGGATTCCACGGTCTCAACATCCCCTTTTAGCTCTGCATTATTTCACCTTGTTGTCGTCTAATCCCATATTCTTTTGACATGTCTTCTGTAGATCTCATATGCTCAACCCCATTGCCTTCGAATTAGCCAAAAATGGAACCATTTGTTGGTTTTGATTCCATTTTATCTATATACTCTTATTGGTCTTGAGGGATTATGATTCTATTGATGATTACAGATTGACCTTGGTTCATAACTAAGAAGCTTCCCAACAAAATACCTTAAATACTATCGGCCCCTTTGGTCACCCAGAAGGCAGCACAGTACATGAGGGTATTGCGTAGTCTCACCTGAGATATCTCTATGGGTGGCTGCAATACTCAGGTGTTTGCAACCTGAGACTAAGCGAGATCTGCACCTTAACCTTTATTCTGCTCATTTAAAATCTAGTCTAACATTCATTCTATGCATGCATGTGGTACATCAGATTTAATTAGTCACTTCATCCATTCAATCATTCATCAACTAACCAGATGCAAAAACACATTCATTCATTCACATAATATAGTTTTATCATGGTTCACCCCCTCCTGGGCTACATCCACAAAGATCTGGCTCTAAGTCTTTTATTATAGTTTGTAAATATCCATGTCGCACATGGTTACAATCTTAGTTCTTCTTTCTTCTCATAGGCTCCTCCATCCCTATGAGACTAACTAGATCGCACCAGGATCCCCAACCTGTGATCTAACCCTCTAGATCGATTCACTCATTCCCTTTCTAGCTCACTAGTAACTCATACCATCCTTACAGTTCTCTCCCTTTCTTCATATATCTTGCCTCTCCACCTCTCTAGATCTTGAGCTCTATGTATCTATCTCTTCTCTCCTTTTATGGATCACCAGCCATTACAATCTATTACAAAAACCCTAACCCTATCATCGTTAGGTCTTCCATGCATGTGCATGTGTTGCTTTCCATTCTAGTTGTCCCTTTCCTCTTGCATGCTTCTCTTCCAAAAATAGCCTTTCTTTATGATTCGGCCTACACCCAACAATTGGTAAAGAGGGCAGGCCAACATAATTGATTTAATAATGATTATTTTCTCTGTTGATTTTAACCATTGGGATCCCCACTGATTTAACGTCTCGTTGATTTTATCCAAATTTTGTTGTCAGATCTATGTATAAGAGGATTTTAGAGTGATGGGAATGCCTAGATATCTTAAAGAATTCCAACTTTCTACAAGATTGAAATGAAAAATTTGGGCTATGGTAGGCATGACTCTTAGAGAAGTGTGCCATCCATAAATTTGAATTTTCATGTTATTTACTACCCCAACAGAGGCATCAAGAAAGGTGCCTAGAGTGGATTTGAACCTAGAAGCAATGATGATAGAAGCTCCCCCAAGAAATAAGGTTTCATCAAAAAATTGGTAATGACTCATATTCTTGACGCCTCTTGAGATATATAGCCTTGGAAAATACAAAAATACAAAAAATGGTTACAGAAATACAAAAATGCCAACAACTATCAGTTCACCTGCAGCACCAAAATGCATTTCAAAAGGAAAAAACTATACAATTGGGAAAAAATTTGCATGCGCAAACTCACTAAAGGAAGCGTGCGCACATTGCGTGGGCCAATGAAGCCCGTAGAGAGCACAATGCACCATATGTGTGACTGTGTATGAGAAAATACGTGCACTCCTATGAACGATGCATTTATCATTCTTGTCATCCCCCCAACCACTTATGGACCAACTCCCAACTTGATTTGACCTTCAGATCTGAGAAAAATCTAAATGGGGGGTTGGTCAAGGACCAAAGGGTGCCCTAAAGGGCCCCTTGTTCACACTAAGAACCAGTTGAATATTGCCTTGAATAAATTCTATAAATGGAGGCCATGGGTGCACTAAGAAACCAAGATATTCATAGTATTGTTATGGTGCCTCAATTCTCCCTTGAGAATCCTCTTTTCTCCTAGGACTATTCAAGCATCATTGCAATAGGCCAATCCACTCACTTCTTGAGGGAATAAGCATTGATTTTCTTCATCATTTGTCATTTTTCTTCCATTGTAAGAAGAGCTCTCCATTATGGAACTCAATAGCCCTCCCAAGGAGGAAGAGGGGACTCATAAGTCCTCATTTTTCTCTATGGTGTTTTTCCAACTAATATCGTTGTCCATTGGTGGCATAATCTTGGTCATCGGTTGATTGTTTATGGTTCTAAGTTTATTATGCATTCTAGTTTTTATTTCCTTAGTTGTTTTAGTTTGTTTACTTGTTTATTTCATGTGTTTGTCTTGTTTAATCCACTCACTAACCTCTATCTTGTATAGCAGGCCCAACTAGGCATGCAAGTGCCATTGTTTTGCTCACCCAAGTGATGAAATGAACACAACAGATTGGCGACCATACTGGGGACATGTATCAATTTCCACCCTATTTGGGCTTAGAGAGAACTTCTTTGTAATCCATTTTCCTTGTAGGTACCAAAACCGGCCCAGCCTTACCTGTCAAAAGCAATATTTTGAGCTAGAAGAGGAGAATTTCACTCAAAAAATTCCCCCTCGACGGGTATCAGAACGTGCACAGCTATTCCATCCCACAGATGCATACTCAGTGCATTCTGCACCCAAAAGGCTTTTGTTCTCTGTGAATTGTGCACCCAAAAGGCTTATGTTCTCTATGCACTATGTGCCCACTGTGCCTCTTTCATAACTATAACCCACGCACATTTTCGGAGTTTCAAAATTGCAACAGTTTTGTGATGATTTGAAAGCCCCTAGCCTTCAAATTCTTGCTTTCATGAAATTTGTAAATGCACTCCACTTAGAATCCTTTCCCATATGAAAGGTTAGCTAAACATAGGCACTTAGGGTGTAAAAAAGAACCAAATATTCTTCTCTTTTTCTTTGGCTGCCACATGGATGGCTTGTTTGGTTTGTAGAATCTAAGTTGAGATTATTGTTATCACAAATAAAACACTTACATTGGGACCAGAAATTAACTTTGATCATTGAGTATGCTCTTCTCTCACACCATAGAGTGATCTTGAGAATCAGAAAGGTGGTTAAGGGGACATTTCATCTCTCTTAACAAAAATATTTAGGAGAGGACAAAGCCCCCCTAGGGGTCCTCTTAGTTTCTTTTTGAAATCATCTTAAAATTGTAAAGGGCCCATACATGCCCACATGTTGAAAACTTAGGATAGTTTCTTGAAATTTATTTCTTAGTTTACATAACTAGGGGAATTTAAAGATCAAAGTAATAGGCCCATGCATGCCCACATGCTTGCAATATAGGATAGTTTGTTAAGCTTTCGTAGTGTAAACAACATTAGGAAGTTTAAAGGATTGGTAAGGACCCATATGTCCACATGCTAGTTATTTAGGGCTTTTAAAATTCCGCAGGGTTGTACCAATGACATTTAGTAAGCTAAGTAACAAATATTTGTAAGGACCACAAGAATTCCACATGTTTCAAATTCACACCTAACTCATTAAAATTTGGCACATTTTTTAACTTCCTCACACACAAAGTCACTCCTCACTCACATAATTTCCATCTTGAATTGTGGAGGTTGAAGTAGGTTTTCTCCAAAGGAATTCTGAAACGTCCCACTATTTCTCGAGAAATTATCCACACCCACTTAATTCAAACGAGATTGGTTCACACCCCCAATCTCTCATCCCACCACATCTAAAATTGTTTCTAAAAACTCACAAAGTTTTCCTCCACAGGAGGTGCCAAAAGAATTTTTTTAGTCTAGGTAGGATCTCAAGGGTAGGCATCCAAATAACCCCCCGTTATTTGGTTCTCACATTTTCAAACATTAGAAGTTGACAAATAGGGAACTTTAAAATCCTACAAGTCAAGTGTTCCTACACCATAAGGCAGGGAGATACCCGTGAAGGGTTGAAGGCCGAGGTCTGGTTGTTCTGTGCATCCCCCCTTGAGTCACCCAACTCTTGGAAGGGATCCAACCTATGACCCATTTCTGAGGCCGAAAATATAAATGTCACACTTTGACCGAGGTACCTAGTGACCAAATTTAGGACATCTACCCATGTGGAAATTGTGGGCAGCAATTGCACCTTGATCATATTTTGTGTGGCTATTGGGAAATATCGTCGGATCTTTCAAGATATGCACCCTCTACCACTCATTATAACTGATTATTTCATCCTTCACTAGTTCCTCTTCCGATGGCTTCAGACCCAATTGTTGAGTGCTCTTGGAAGGTCCAGTGTTATTTGAGAGGAAGGACGATATTTCTTTTAGGAAACAAGCATTTGTTTTATTTGTTCCCCCACGCAGACAAAATCCACCTACCCACATGGGTGCTTATTTACATTTGATTTATGTATGATGCTCATTTGATTACATGAAATTGTGAATTATATTATCTTGTAAAGGTCCAATGTAGACAAATATATGGTTCATTCATTACTCTCATCACCACTTGTACATATCCACTTTTATAGTCAGACATCATAGGGGACCCACAAAATCCCCGTCGTTCCAGACGCTTGAAAAATCTCCCTCCTATTCTATGAGAAGTTCCTAGTCTTTTTGACTCACCAGCTCAACCATCTCACACCCCTATGAGTGCCACTATTTTGGGATCATATTTGCTTGGTTCCACTTTGCTTGGGTCCAATTCCCAAGGACATCCATCCACTAGCTGTCCTTCACAAAGAGGTGGGGGGGGAACTTCTTCTCAAGGGAGAATTACAACCCCACCAAATCCCTCTCAAGGGTTAGGTCCACTACCTTCTCACACCATGGATAGAACTAATCCTCCACCAACTCCCCCCATGCCATACTTGGCATCTCTCAACATTCCTGATTTGAGTAAACTCAAGAATGATCCTATTTTACATTACCCCACATGGCCCAATATGCCTACCAAGCTACCTTCAAATATTCCAAAATTTCAAGAAAAATCAGGGGAAGATCTTGCCAACCATGTTATGACCTTCCACTTATGGTTCTCTTCAAACAACATCATGGATGACTCCATCTGCTTAAGGTTATTTCAAAGAACACTCACTAGTCCATCATCCAAATGGTATGTGGACAAAAAATCAAGGTCCCATGTGACTTTTGAATCCTTGGCCAAAGCCTTTTTGGCCTTTTTCCAACTACCAGTTCATCATGACACTTGTTTAGAACTGGTCTTTGAGTGTAAACAAACCTCAGTTATGCATATTCTCGACCACATCCACGAATGGCGTCAGAGACGTAGTTTATGTAAAGAAGAAACCACCAAACAACAATGTATCGATTGGTTTCTAAAATCACTCGTATCTATACTTGCCAAAGACTTAGCATCCACCTTCCCCCAATTTGAAGAGGAAGACATCAGCAAGGCTCAACAGTTCCACCTCATTTATGCTCAATCAGGTTACTTATACACAGTATTACCTGATGCACCCAGACCCATACCATTTGGCTAGGACAACCCTAGCATGTCTCACGCTACAGATGGGTTGATTGGTACCACGAAACACCACAACCCATACATCCAACCACCACCTATGTATGGTGCACCCCACTATTTGAAACCATATGGAGGGCCATATTATTACCCTCCTCCCCCTTACCAACATCCATATCTTGTTTCCCCCCCTCCACCCATAAGTGGACCCTTTACGGCACCCATGATGCGCCTGACCTCTCAACCAAGTTCAGGTTCCCCTTCTACCTCAGCATATAACTTGGGTACTAGTGAAAGAGCTTCACCTTCCTATGCGCCCTATGGATCATTTCCACAAAACAATAAATATTTTTCGTTTACTAGTCCTCCACAGCCGGTTTCTCCTCCACATGGACAACCACACGTCGACGTTAACTTTGTTCATCCCTCTCCCATTCAACAACTTCATACTTTTGAATAGTTGAATACGGTAAATATGGTCCATCAGTCGAATAATGCCAAGAAGAAAGGGAAAAACTGAAACAATAATAACCCAGGACTTGGTGGAAATAACCCCCAACAAAAACAACCTGTTGGGGGGAACCAGAATCAAGGTAACCAGAACCCCCAAGGGGACATTAACAACAAACAACAAGGGAGGAACAACAACAAAAACCTCTGGATGAACTTCCCTTGCACTCTTTGCAGTGAGCATGGACATTATACTCAACATTTCCCCCAAATTTCTGACTTTAAATGGATGAAAGAATCTATTAACGTGCCACTTCCTCCAACGTCGCTTGACTATTGACGAGGCCGATAGATTCTTGAATGACTGCCATAGCGGCGCATGTGGGGGACATCTTTTGGGAATGTCCACTGCTCAGAAAATAATCTGAGCAGGTTATTTTTGGCCTACATTGTTTCATGATTGCATTCATGTCGTGAAGTGATGCGATAAATCTCAGCTTTACACCAACAAAGCACAAGCACAACCTACTCTTCTCTACCCAGTCATTACTGCAGGCCCCTTTTGTAAATGGGGTATCGACTTCATGACTTGTAATCCCCCATCCAGCAATGGACACAAATACATTGTTGTCATAGTCGATTACTTCACAAAATGGGATGAAGCCATGCCCACCTTCAACAACACCACTGACACTGCAGCGCATTTTTTCTTTAATCACTTCATATCCCGCTTTGGAGTACCACTCCAACTAGTTTCCGATCACGGGAAACATTTTGAGAATGAAATTTTTGTAGAACTCTCATCTCGGTTGGGATTCTCCCATGAGTTTGCCTTACAATATTACCCTCAGTCTAACAGATAGGTCAAAGTAGTTAACAAGGTCCTCAAGACCATGTTGCAACGCACGGTTAACAAACATAATACCAATTGGCATCATATGTTATTTTCCACACTATGGAATTACCATACAACCGTGAAAATGGCCACTGGTTTCACACCATTTCACTTAGTCCATGGGGTCGAGGCCACTCTTCCTATAGAGTGCGAAATTCCCACCTTACGCACCGCAATTGAGCTATTACCCGACACTGCTCCAATGGAGCAGCGTTTGCTGAACTTAGAGTCCCTGGATGAAGATCGTTGATCTTCATTATAGAACAATGAGGTAGCCAAGAAATGGTCAAAGGCCACCTTTGATCGCCATGTCAACCTTCGCTCATTTCATGAAAGTGACCTTGTCCTTGCCTACGATATCGCTCATGATACCCTCGGTCATGGAAAATTCGAGTCACTATGGCATGGCCCCTACATTATCCAACATTGCCTCACCAAAGGCGCATACATCTTGGATTCCCCCGAAGGCCTCTCTCTCAAAGACCCCGTCAATGGGTTATACTTAAAGAAATTTTACGCCTAAGCGTAGCCATTCTACATTAGGTTATTTATTTTATAGTGTTTTTAATCTTTTTTCCATCCCTCACGTCTAAACTATCATTTGTGTTATTGACAGATGCTACCTTCATCGGCCTACCACATCGGTTACGCCGACAGCGCCAGTCGTTGGACACAAAATCTCGCTTCGGCAGCTTGGGCCCTCTATTCCCCCTCACATGAACTGCTCCACTCTAGCGTCATATGTTTGGGTTCAGCAACAAACAACCAACCCTGAGTACACTGCCATCATTGGCCTCCTCACCGATGCCCATCATCATCGTATTCGTCACCTTAACATCTTTCTTGACTCTCAACTAGTCGTCCTCCAGCTCAACAATGTGTACTGTGTCTGCAATCTTTGTCTCTTTTGCAAATACCTGCAAGTTATACTTTTATCTCGACATTTTGATTTCATTACATTTACACATATTCCAAGACAATTGAATCAAATTATAGATAACTTAGCTAACATTGTGTTAGATTGGCATATATCACATCAAGATATCTCTACACACACATAAACCATCAAGATCATGTCACAACATATATAGATTAGACATCATCAACACATCAAAAACACATGTAAACATCACAAAGACCCCAAAATGTATACTCATATATATATAAATCGGTCAACAGTGCTATCAAAATGTTTACATACAAAACATTGTATACAAAATCTGCAAGCCAGTGAAGCACCTCGGTACAAAACTAGTCTCACTACACCAAAATGGTCTCACCAGCCTATATAAAAAATACAAACATACATAGAGAGAAACTCAAGGTGCCTCTAGAGCACCACCTCCTTCCCCTCCCTCAAGCGGTGGTGCCCCACCCACTACTAGTCCCTCCGGACCTGGAGGTAACCATCTGGTCATCGCAACACCTGCTACTGTTGCTCAGTGCACCACGTCCCGCCACGCCAGCGGAACCCCCACACAATGCCCTCATCCTAGATGCGTGACCACATGCCCTCAGGCATGGCCTATACCACCGCCTCCAAGCGACGGTGAATGTCCTCAAAATTTCCCCGAGCCTCCGCCAGAGGAGCATGCGATGGCCTAGCACCAGGGTCATCAAAATGGCGTCTCCTAACTGCTCTCTCATCACCAGCTGGTCTCTCCTCAACGTCCTTGCGCCGATGTCTCTATCCTACTCACGGCGCTCTCATCAGCTCAAGCTCACGCCCGTGAGGTCCCACATCTGCAGATACAAACAACCAAATGATAGTATCAACATCTATACAAAATACATATGTCATTCTATCTAAAAAATCAACAGATCAAAATCACAAACATACCTCGGTGATCAAACACCTCCTTTGGAGGTAACACCATATCCGGATCACCCCGAAAGTCAACACCACAGTATGGATACTGTAGTATGATCTGCAACATCTTTCACCACACCTATGTCGCCTTAGCTATGAAACAATGGCTGCCCTCACCACCACTGTGGAAAACCAAAATCATTGACCACCACCTCAGTCGCGCTTCTCGCACACCAGGTGCGCCCAATAAAACTCTAGGGCGCAACATCGGCACCCTCTCCAAAAACAAGGCCATCATGATGGACCCAAAGGCAAAGTCCCCTGAGTCTGCAGTCTGACATCTGTCCAGCTGCCCTATCATATTGGCATGCAACATCAAACCCCCGGCAAAATGCTCTCTGGCCAGTGCCCTCCCCATAACCCTTAGCTGACCACCACTGATCCACTGAGTCACGAGGGACCCATATACCCTCACAATCATCATTGCTACATAGCGATGAGCTAAAGCATCCATCGCCCTGATACTCACAATGGAGCCTGACATGAAGTTCTCCCTCGAGCAATACCTTCATCCCAAGGTAGCTAACTGCACGTCCGCAGGTAACACAGGCTCCGCTAGTAGGGGTGTTCCCCGAAAAGGGAGCCTAGTCAGAAAATATATATCATCCACTGCAGTGAAAGAAATCTGCTCTCCCTGCACCATAAAGCAATGCAGATCCAGACTCCACATATGTATCAGAAACTACAAAAGATACTCCTTCGCCCGTATCAATGGGCACTCGAAGAACTTCAGCAGCCCACAGGCTGCCAAAGTAGCACGAACCCCTGGCTCCTCAATAGCCACGACATCCCTCAGATGTGACCAGTCCCGCTCTCGACAATGGACTGGAATCGTGCAAAATGATTGCTTGCAACCACATAATACAGTCCTAGGTCAGCCATATTGACCATAAAACAAATTAAAATCTCCAAAAAATATAATTTTTTCACCCATCATCCTTGCCCCCAAGGCATTGTTGTTTAACCCACAGGCGCACACATATGCACGCCTGTTCACCCCACAAGTGTGCACACATGCACGCCTTTCCATCCTGCAGGCACCTCCATGCACCCCTGTCATGAACACAGGCATGCATCACAGTGCGTTTGCCCATTACACAGTCGTGCACCCATGCGCAACTGTGTAGCAAACAGGCGTGCATATCATGCGCACCTTTGTCCCCCCTACGGTGGCACCCATGCACGGCTATCCAGATAATAGGAACGCACCCGTGCATGCATATGTCTGGATCGCACACGCACTGGGGGGCCCACACCCATAAAAACACCTGTACGACCCTCCGTACAGGCCCTGCCCACAAATTGAAAACCTACTTCTATGCAGAACGATAAGACTACTAACCTAAATCTCGCTGTTCTTGAATCAGCTGCCTCTATCTCTTGGAATCTCCAAATCTCTTCTAAATACCTCTCGTCCAGTCACTCTGACAGCAAGTACAAATGAGGTGGCAATGTGGGCCCTACAACTATATATAGGCCTTTCCGCCAAACTTCCCAACACCATTCCAGGAGCTCTGGGTGTCCGTTTTTCAATCCATCTTCAGCCACGGGATCAACATCTTGTCACTTACATCAAGACAGTCTCTGGTCCATTTTTTTATCCTTAGCCCTCGGGGTGCCATTTTTTCATACCCCATCCAGGTACACGTGCTCATGTTTAAAATTATCAAATAAATGCTTGTATGTTCAATTCTCTTCAGATATTTTTCACGACATGTATTTGGTTTTCATGTGTGCAGGTAATTGGTCATCATACATCAACGCAACCCCTTCAGGTATATAATCAACACTGGCATGTAATCATTCCCTCTTAATCTCAATTGCATATCCAGTCACACCCTCTAAAATTTTCCTTTAGGATCCCCATCTCTGGCTCTGCAGTACTGACACCTCCATTGCATTTTAGGTATTGTTACCCAGTAGCACTCTCCCCCACATGATTTTTCCCATTCATAGCACCCTTTAGCACTTTGACACTCATGTTGTTTTTCAACCCTTTAGGGATGGGAGTCTCGATAGTCTTACATCATGTCATGAATCAGCCACATACTCCTTCTCCTCATTGTGCTAGCTTTCCCAATGGACTCCCAGATTATCTCTTCAAGGTTCTATTTTGACTGCACCTTCGCAGTATCATGAACCCTCCATTTCATCCACAATCAGTTTGCCCATTTGCAAATTTCCCTCCATTTCATCTACCTCATACAGAAACCCACCCATGGGGCCCCCAACCTCCACCAGTTCTCTAAGCAAATTGTGCCCTCACCGGCTCAACCATATTACATTGGGGCACCCGTTTCTGTATTCGTACACTCATCCCAAATTATTCTTTATAAATTGTAAAAAGCCTTTATTTCCATCATTTATATATCTTTTTGTCGTCACCTTTGACAACCTTCTTCCCTTTTTGGCAAACGCAACCCATGTTGCCCTTGGTTGGGGCACTCCTTATCATCTACCCCTATTGACATCATCCATATAATCTGAGTATCCCACCGGACACTTACCTCTTCCCTCTGAGTTTGTTCACTTTGTCCAGCCTTCGCCACAACTTATTCCCATGTCTTGTTGTCCCCCTGACATTCTACCTACTTGAATAGTTGCGGCCACTTATACTTTGCACATACCCCCAACCAAGGGCAATCTTGAGTATTCATACATCTTGATTTCGTCCATGTACCTCCTCAGTTCCTAACCTCACCTAGTAGATTTCACAAAGCCCTTTGCTTCTTGGAGTCACATCCCCCTTTTTGTTGACATCAGCACAGTTTCCAGAAGGGCAAAAGTATCTTGACTCTCATTACCTTTCCAATGAGAGGTCTCGGACAGCACAGGGAGAACCACAATTTCTCCCTACTGTCGTTGACCCCTGTAACATTCGAATTCAACACTTTCTCATGTTACGGTGGGTCTTACTTTGTGACTATTGCATTTGTTTCTGATATTCGCCGAAGACCTCTGAACTTGGTTGGGCTATCAATGCCCATAGAATTCATGATACTTCTTACGGGTATCCTTGCCTATTGTTCATAGTATGTTCCTCATCAGAATTGTCCTCTGCCTTTATCAAAACCTCCCCTGAGGGCGCTGCAATGATCTCCATCAACACACAGTTTCAGTTACTGTACAAAACCATTCTTTTTTGAGTTACATGACACGAGCATGGGGCATGCCTGCCTCATTTGTACAAAATTTATTTTTACACACCTTATGGAAGGTTGGGTCCTACAGGTTCCTTTCTCCCTCCAACAGGTAACTCTTGACACTCTCACTATATCTTTCTCTTAAAACGACACTCTCAGTAGAAGAAACATTGATGAATTTCGGCTATACGTATGCTCCTAACCTCATCCATCAGGGGGCATCTGTTATCACTGAAATTTCATCCGCAAATGGTTACAAGAATCTAGCATCATCAAACAGTTATGAGCTCACCCATGGACCAAAATTACCACAAAATCGTTTCCAAAAGGTCCAAAACTATACAACCAATGATAAAATTAAGGTGCGCTATGACTACACAGGGCGCGTGCGCACATGCGCGATCCAGAAACGCACTAAAAGCGCACATGCGCACGATGCGCGACTGTGTTCACTAAAATTCGTGCACACCTGAGAACGTTCAATTTATGAGATTGGTCGGCCTCCCACCCACTTCTGGTTTAGCTTCCAAGTTGATTTGACACCCAAATCTCGACTAAATATGACTGGGTGGCTGGTCAAAGACCTAAAAATCCCCTAAATAGACTATTTTCACACTACAAGTTGGTTGCACAATACCTCAAAGAGGTGCTATAAAACAAGGCCATGGGTGCACTTCATTTTCAAGGAATTCATTAGCAAAGTTATGTTGTTGTTATTCTCTTGAGGAATCCTCTATTCTCATCAAGAGTATACTAGCACCATTAAATTGGGCAATCCATCTCACCTCTTGAGTGGATTAGCTTGGTATTCTTTTACCATTTCATTCAAAGTTGTAATAAGAGCTTAGTTGTGGGGGTCCAAGAGCCCTCCCTTGGAGGAAGAAGGGACCCAAAGTCCTATTTCTTCTTGGTGTTTTCTTTCACTAATATAATCCTTGCCATTGGTGACATGAGTCTTATTTGTTTTTTGTTCTTATGTCTTTATGCTCAATAGTTTAGTTGTTCTTTTGTTTCTTAATTTAATTCTTAGTTGTTCTTTTATGTTTCTTTCTCTAACCCTTTTCCTTTATCGTTGTCTTGCTTAGATAACCCAACTAAGCTTGTAAGCACCTCTGTTTTGCTCATCTAGGTGGCAAAAGAGGCGCAACATATTGGCGACTCCACTGGGGAGAGGTATCAATTTCCTAACCCATTTGAGCTTTTATAGCTCATCTTTTGGTTTATTTAACCTCCAGGTACCTTAACTGGCCCAACCCAACCTGCAAAACATCCAATTCAAAGTTGAATTGAGAGAATTCCATCCGAAATTTTCTTCACAACCGTGTGTCATTTGTGTGCGGGTTTATTGGCCCACAGTCGCGCATCGTGCGCATGTGCGCCAAAATTACAGTGTTTTTCTGCGCACCTGCACCCAAAATCCTGTTTCGGTCTACGCACAGGTGCTCAATGCACCTCTGTCTACTCTAAGACCCGTGCACCTGTGCAGAAAAATACACATTGTAAGGTTTTTTGTGATTTGGGAAAGGCCCCTAGCCTTCTTAAAAGTGATTTCATGCATATTGTAAATCTGCACCACACTTAGTTCCCTCTTCATATAAATGGATTAGTCAAAACACATAGGCACTTAGGGGGTCTAAAATCATTATTTCCTCGTTTTCTTTCATTTTGCCACATGGATGGCTTGCTTTGACTAAAAGTATAAGTTGGAATCATTTGTAATCACATAAAACTTGCATTGGGACCAGAAGTTGGATAACAATAGTTTAGTATGATCTTCTCTCGCGCTTCAAAGCGACCTTGAGAATCAGAAAAAGGTTGTAGGAAAATTTCATCTCCCTTAAAAAGACGGAGAGGACAACAGCCCCCTCGGGACTCCTCTTAGTTTATTTTTTCAAATACATCTTAAGATTATAACGGGCCCATACATGCCCACATGCTACAAAGATAGGAAAGTGTTGAAACTTACTTTCTTAGATTAAATCAATAGGGAAGTTTAAAGGTTTTGTAACGGGCCCATACATGCCTACATGATCACAATCTAGGATAGTTTCAAAGCTTTTCTTAGATTAAATCACAATAGGGAGTTAAAGGAATAGTAAAGGACCCACATGTCCACATGCTAGTTTCCTAGGGACTTTTGAATTACGCAAGGTTGTACCAAAGGCATTTAGTTAATTAGGTAATCAACACTTGTAAGGACCAAGAGAAGTCCACATGCAGCAAGGTGACACCTAATTCATTAAAACATTGGCACACTTTCACTCATTCACACAAAAAAGTCACTTATCACTCACATAGTTTTCCTCTCGAAACGTGGAGGTCAAAGTAAGTTTCCTCCAAAGGGATTCTGAAACACCCCACCCTTTTCTTGACGAAACTATTCACTCCCATTTAATTTCAACGAGGTTGGTTCACACCCCCAATCTCTCAAACAACCACATCTAACTTTTTTCTAAAAACTCACTAAGTTTTCCTCCATAGGAGGTGCCAAAAGAAATTTTTTAGTCTAGGTAGGATTTCGGGGATAGGCATCCAAATAACTCCCCGTTATCTGGTTCTCACATTGTCAAAACAATAGAAGTTGTCAAATAGGGAACTAAAAATCCTTCAAGTCAAGTGTTCCTAACACCATAAGGCAAGGAGATACCCATGAAGGGTTGAAGGCCGAGGTCTGGTTGTTCTGTGCGTCCCCCCTTGAGGCACCTACCTCTTGCATAGGATCCAGCCCCTGACCCATTTCTTAGGCTGAAAATCTAAATGTCACACTTTGACCGAGGTACCTAGTGACCAAATTTTAGGACATCTACCTAGGTGGCAATTGTGGGCTGCAATTGCACCTTGATCGAATTTTGTGTGGCTATTGGGAAATATCGTCAGTTCTTTCGAGATATGCCCCCTTTACCCCTCATTATAACTGATTACTTCATCCTTCACTAGTTTCTCTTCTGGTGACTTCAGACCCCACTGTTGAGTACTATTGGAAGGTCCAGTGCTATTTGAGAGGAAGGATGTTACGTCTTTTAGGACATGAGAATTTGTTTTCTTTGTTTCCCCATGCGAACAAAACCCACTTATCCACATATATGCTTCTTTTTCACAATACTTTATGTATGATGCACTTTTGATTACATTTTGATTTGGATATATATTGTGTCAAGTTCAAAAATTACAACAAAGGCTCTTGTTTATTTATTTTCTCTCACCACCATTCGCACACATTCACTCAGCTAGTCAGACATCATAGGGGACCCATAGAATCCTCGTCATTCCAGATGCTTACTAAACCTCCCTCCTATATTAGGAGGAGTCCCTAGTCTTGCCAACACATCAGCACCACTGTCACACACTCCAGTGAGTGCCACTATCTTAGGATCATCTTTTCTTGGTTCTACATTACTTGAATCCACTTCCCAAGGTCCTCCGTCCACTTGCTCTCCTTTACACGGAAGCAGGGGGGCAACTTCCTCTCAAGGGGGAAGTAAAAACCCACTTAGCCCCCCTCAAGGGTCAAGTTCACCGAACACTCACACCATGGCTAGAACTAATCCTCCGCCCCCACTACAGATACCATATTTGGCCTCTCTTAACATACAAGATCTAAGAAAACTCACAAATGATCCTATATTGCATGACCCCACATGGCCTATAATGCCTACCAAACTACCTTCAGACATCCTTAATTTTGAAGGAAAGGCAGGGAATGACCTTGCCAACCATGTCATGACTTTCCACCTATGGTGCTCTTCCAACGGAATTATGGATGATTCCATCCGACTACGATTATTTCAACGCACACTCACTGGCCCATTAGCCAAATGGTATGTAGACGAAAAATCAGGGTCCCATGCGAATTTCGAGTCCTTGGCCAAAGCATTTTTTACCTTCTTCCAATTATCAATCCGCCATGACAATGGTCTTCAACTAGTCTCTAATTTCAAACAAACCTCAGCCACACATATCGCTGATCACATTCACGAGTGGCATAGACGACGTAGTTTGTGCAAAGCCAAAACCACCAAACAACAGTGTCTTGATTGGTTTCTCAGATCACTTGTCTCTCTCCTCGTTAAAGATGTAGCTTCCACCTTCCCTCAATCAGAAGAGGAAGCCATCAGTAAGGCTCAACAATACGACCTCATCTATTCACAATCAGGGTACTTATACATAGTACTTCCTGATCTCCCAAAACCCATGCCATTCGGTCAAGACAAACCTGGGATGTCTCACTCAGCAGACAGATTGATTGGTAATACCATGCACCACAGTCCACAACCCAAACAACCACCAATGTATGGCACACCTCGATATCCGTCGGCATATTAGGGAACCTCTTATTACCCCCCACCCCCTTATCAACAACCATACCCTGTTGCTATTCCTCTACCCATCAGTGGGCCACCATCGGCACCCCCAACCCACCCACCTATCCAAACAAGTTCTGGTACCCCCTCTACCTCAGCTTATACTCTAAGTACTAGTGAAAGTGCCACGCCTTCCTATGTACCTTACGGATCACAACTCCCACAGAATCCATACTTTCCATTCTCTTATCCTCCATAGCCCATGGATCCCCCACACCCTCACGCTGGGGTGAATTTTTTTCAACCCTCTCCCCTTCAGCAATATCAAAATTTTGAACTGTTGAATACAGCAAATCCGACCCATCGGTCGAATAATGCCAAAAAGAAAGGAAAAAACAGGAACAATAGCAACCCAGGTCAAGGCAGGAATCACCCCCAACAAAACCAACCTACTAGGGGCAACCAGAATCAGGGGAATCAGAACCCCCAGGGGGGCAATAACAACAGGCGACAAGGGAGAAATAACAATACTATTAAAACCACCTTCCCTTGTTCCCTTTTTGGTGAGTTCGGTCATTATACTCATCATTTCCCCCAAATCGTTGATTTTAAACAGCTGAAAGACTCAGGCAGTCTACCACATCCTCCAGCACCACCTGCCCCTCAGCAATCCCCACAACAATACGTGAAACAACCCCCCCCCATCCATGCTACAAAACCCCATTCCACATCAGGGTGTGATGAACACCCAACAAGAGATGCAGCCTACCCCACCACAGTTGGGATAGTATCTCAATCCAAAAAATCCCATAGATCGTACTATCCTCCTCAACAGTGAGGAATAATCCTTCTGCAAACACGTAATCATCAATACCATGCACCCGTTGAGTCTCCTCCCATTCCCCCAGAAACAATCCCAGCACCAACGGGACCCCCGTTGGTGATTCCTTTCCCTAACGCAGAACAACCTCTTCACATCCCTCACATCCCATTGCGTAGGAATGTCCACAACCCACGGGCTAGGGCAGCTCATAATTACAATTTGGTTGATGACTTAGCACAATCCCCAGCTGCCATGTCAGTATTAGAAGTCCTTCAAACTTTTCCCACTCAGCATAAATCATTACTTTCCACCTTGGGGGCATTTGACCCCGCAGATACTCGACTCATCACATTTGATATCGACAGCGAAGAACCTTGACTCCCCGCTCTAATCGCTTTTCAAATCCCAGTAAAAATTCAAAACATTACAGTTCATCGGTGAATCATCGATGAAGGAGCATCCACATGCATCATGTCCAAGTCTGTATGGCAGAAACTTGGTTCCCCCGAACTCATACCATCTGCCATTACCTTAAGAGCTTATGATGGATGACCATCCTCTCCCAAAGGGCTCTTCCAAAATGTCCCTGTAGAACTTGCGGGCAAGACCATTCTCATCAATATTGAAGTTATCGATGCCCCACTTGATTATAATATCTTGTTCGGTAGTAGCTACATGTACGCTATGAAGGTAGTTGCCTCTTCTGTATTTCGAACAATGATGTTCCCCCATAACGGGAAGATCATTACCATTGACCAAGTTTCGCATTACGAGCCTAACCCTTCTACCAACATCGATAACATTCTGCCCCTCATTCATACTCATCCTAAAATGTACCCACTCATTGAAATGGGTCCCAGGATTTTCAAAGACCCATCATTGTTAGGAACTTACCACGGCGTGCCACTGCTCCTTCATCCTTCCAATCAAGTATGTGTTGTATCATCCAATGGAACTGACATAGAGGATACCCTTCCTCATAGGGAGGCTTCTATCACATCTGACGTCCCACTAGTCGCAGAGCTTCCCCCTCATGAGCCTCCTGCGAACTTGTCGACTCCACCAGTTCATGATTTCACCTCTCCCTGAGGCCATATCCCAGTTTGGGAGACAGTTCGCCAAGTCATTACTCAAATCCCCTTCTTTTACCCTCCATCAAGCATACAATCTTTACAAGTAGCCGCAACACTTACTCTCCCTAATATTGTGCTAGCAATCCCTGTTTGGTATTTACATCCACTAGAGATGGTTCCTCAACCATCCCTTCCCCCCCAAATAGAAGGAATCCCAATGCAGATTCCAATACTCACTCCCACCATACCCCCTACACCCCCACTCACTAACCTCCCTGCCACAGATGGGGGCAGGCGAAAGAAGAAGGAACCCACAGCTCCACTTCCCCTGCGCATCCAACCTCCTTGCGCACTATGTGAGAAAGATGGACACCCAACCAACAAATGCCCATCTTTACCCGAGTTACGTAACCTCATTCAACCCAGTTAAACACCATCATCACTCACCACTATAACAAGTATTGTCGCTATCTCCTCGAACAAAAGTAGCAAAGGACTATGAACCAAATTCACTTGTGCCATATGTTCAGAATATGTCCATTATACACACTATTGCCCAGTGCTACCTCAGTTCCGATAGACGTTCGTCACAGTACGCCAAAGCTTCCAGTAGGAACATCATCCATTTACGTCATCCCCACCAAACATCACTGACATCCATTATGTCATGACTTCAGTCAATGAACGCATTCGATTCCCTTGCTCTCTATGTGAATCCTTAGATCATTTTACATATCAATGTCCTATGATCATTGAATACAAGAAACTCTAGATGGCCCTAATTCAAACCCCTGCACCCCATATGGAATCAATGGCTAACACTATCCCATCACCAGAGATTCTTCATATTATTTCTTTTAAACCAAAGGCACTCCCTATTCCTCCGTGGTTCTTGGAGGACTTATCCGAGGATTTACCCCCCAATCCCCCCAATTCTCCCATTCATTTCCCTACAGAAATTTTACATCCAACTACCATTGGTACTCCTCGGTACCTCGATATTTGGTTTATGTCGAGTGAACCATTGCAATCTCATTGCCTCATTCTCCCTTCTTCTTCATCACCAAAGGACAACCACGTGGTGACAGTCACCGATATCACTCTTTTAGACCCCTTGTATTCCCACTAATATTACGGTGACGAGGACATACTCGAGGAACTAACCACTCCTGACTACCCATGGGATGTGCTACACCATAGAGCGCTCTTATTTTCACAGGAAGCCTTCACGACTCCTAACCAACACCCCATACACGCAGTCGAAACCAAGGATTTTTTCCCAATAGGGGATATCGACTGGTTAAACAACCCCATCCCTGCCCCTGATGCTTTTGAAGAAGGCAACATGGCCAACATTTCCCCGACCATGAAAATCGATATTTCCATCAAAAATGGAGTCATCGAGGAAATCACCATTGGCGCTGCATGCACTCCTCAAGAAATCACCGCCTACAAAGCCCTCTTCCAAGAATATCGGGATATTTTTCCCTGTTCATACACAGAGATGCCTAGCCTTGATCCCTCTATTATCGAACATCACATTGACACCTAGCCTGAAATTACACCAGTTCATCAAAAATAATGACCGCTGCACCCATCCAAACCAGTGGCCATTAAAGCCGAGATTGAAAAATTACGCACAGCTGGGTTCATCTACCCCATCACCTATACCTCATGGGTTTCCAAACCTGTACCCGTTAACAAAAAACAGGGCACTATCCACGTCTACACGGACTTTCGCGATCTCAATCACGGATGTCCCAAAGACAACTTTCCAACGCCTTTCGTCGATCAAATTATCGACGACTACATAGGCCACGAGGCTCTGTCCTTCATGGATGACTTCTCTGGTTATAATCAAATCCAAATCCACCCAGTCGATCAATACAAAACCACATTCATAACCCCTTGGGGTACGTTTGCGTATCGTGTCATGCCTTTTGGCCTAAAAAATGCTGGTGCAACTTTCCAATGGGCTATGACATACATTTTTCATGATCTACCTCATATCATCCTCGCATACTTGGATGATCTCACAGCTCGATCCAAAAAATGCACCCAACATCTTGATGATTTACGGATCGTCTTCCAATGGTGTCGTCAGTACAACATCCGCTTGAACCCCCTCAAATGTGTATTCTGCATCACTACTAGGCACCTCCTTGGATTCATCATTTCCCAAAGCAGTATTACCGTGGACCCCGTCAAATTCTAAGCCATCACCAAAATTCCACCCCCACAGAACTTACGCCAACTACAGAGCCTACAAGGAAAAGCTAACTTTCTACGGCGTTTTGTCCCAGACTATGCCACTCAAGCACACGGTTTCCTTCGCTTACACCGCCATGACATCCCATTCCACTAGGATGAACATGCCCAAAAAACATTTGATGATCTTAAAATGACACTCTCCAACACCCCTTTAATTAGTGCATCGGACTATAATTGTGACTATATCCTCTACATATCATCCTCAGCTGTCTCAGTAGCAGGAGTTCTCGTTCAAATCGGTGATGATGATCATGAGCATGTCATTTACTACATTAGTAAAAACCTCTTAGGGCCACCCTTGAAGTATAAACACAAAGAGAAACTAGCCCTTGCAGTCATCCTCGTAGTCCAGAAACTGCGTCATTACATTCTGCTTCGCACGACTAAAGTCGTAGCAGATTCCAACCCTATGCAATACTTGCTCAGTCATCGGAAAATTAATGGAAAATTTGCCCGATGGATCGTTATCCTTCAGGAGTACGATCTTGAATTTTCAACACCAAAGAGTAAGAAATCTCTTGTCCTCACCGAACTTGTCACGGACTTCCCCTCTGATACTACCAGTGCCCCCGTCAATACCGACTTCCCCGACGAACATCTCTTTTATATCACTTTGGATGATCCTTGGTACGGCGACCTCCTCATCTACCTCCAAACCCAAAAGTTCAGTAACCACCTCTCACGAGATGATCGTCGTCGTATTCACCACCAGGCCCCCCGCTATCTCCTCATTGGAGATATCTTATATCGGCGAGGGGTCGACACCATACTTCGTCGATGCTTGACTATTAAAGAGGTCGATAGAGTCTTAAATGACTACCATAGCGGCGCATGCGGGGGCCATCTTTCGGGAATGTCCACTGCTCAAAAAATCATCCGAGGAGGTTATTTTTGGCCTACATTGTTTCACGATTGCATTCATACCATGAAGCGATGCCATAAATGTCAGCTTTACACCAACAAAGCACGAGCACCACCTGCTCTTCTCCAACCAATCATTACTGCAGGCCCCTTTTGTAAATGGGGTATCAACTTCATGACTTGTAATCCCCCATCCAACAATGGACACAAATACATTGTTGTCACAGTTGATTACTTCACAAAATGGGTCGAAGCCATGCCCACCTTCAACAACACTACTGACACTACAACGCATTTTTTCTTTAATCACGTCATATCCTGCTTTGGAGTACCACTCCAACTAGTTTCCGATCACGGAAAACATTTCGAGAATGAGATTTTCGTAGAACTCTCATCTTGGTTTGGATTCTCCCACAAGTTTGGCTCACCATATTACCCTCAGTCTAACGGATAGGTTGAAGCAGTTAACAAGGTCCTCAAGACCATGTTGCAGTGCACGGTTAACAAACATAAGACCAATTGGCATCATATGTTATTTTCCACGCTATGGGCTTACTGTACGGCCATGAAAACGGCCACTAGTTTCACACCATTTCATTTAGTCCATGGGGTCGAGGCCACTCTTCCTATCGAGTGCAAAATTCCCACCTTACACACCGCAATTGAGCTATTACCCAACACTGCTCCAATGGAGCAGCGTTTGTTGAACTTAGAGTCCCTGGATGAAGATCTTCAATCTTCATTACAGAATAATGAGGCAGCCAAGAAATGGTCAAAGGCCACCTTTGATCGCCATGTCAACCTTCGCTCATTTCACGAAGGCGACCTTGTCCTTGCCTACGATATCGCTCACGATACCCTCGGTCATGGAAAATTCGAGTCACTATGGAATGGCCCCTACATTATCCAACATTGCCTCACCAAAGGCATATACATCTTGGCTTCCCTCGAAGGCCTCTCTCTCAAAGAACCCATCAACAGGTCATACTTAAAGAAATTTTACACCTAAGCATAGCCATTCTACATTAGGTTACTTCTTTTATAGTGTTTTTAATCTTTTTTCCATCCCTCACATCTAAACTATCATTTGTGTTATTGAAAGATGCTACCTCCATCGTCCTACCACATCGGCTACGCCAACGGCGCCAGCCATTGGACACAAAATCTCTCTTCAGCAGCTTGCGCCCTCTATTCCCCCTCACATGAACTGCTCCACTCTAGCGGCATATGATTGGGTTCAGCAACCAACAACCAAGCCGAGTACACTGTCATCATTGGCCTCCTCTCCGATGCCAATCATCATTGTATTCGTCACCTTAGCGTCTTTCTTAACTCTCAACTAGTTGTCCTCCAGCTCAACAATGATCCTTGCCTCTTTCACAAATACCTGCAAGTTAGACTTTTATCTCGACATTTTGATTTCATTACATTTACACATATTCCAAGATAATTGAATCAAATTATAGATAACTTAGCTAACATTGTGTTAGATTGGCATATATCACGTCAAGATATCTCTACACACACATAAACCATCAAGAGCCTATCACAGCATATATAGATTAGACAGCATCAACACATAAAAAACACATGTAAACATCACAAAGACCCCAAAATGTATACTCATATATATATATAAATCGGTCAACAGTTCCATCAAAATGTTTACATACAAAACATCGTATATAAAATCCGCAGGCCAGTGAAGCACCTCGGTACAAAACTAGTCTCACTACACCAAAATGGGCTCACCATCCTATATACAAAATACAAACATACATAAAGCGACACTCGAGGTGCCTCTAGAGCATCACCTCCTGCCCCTCCCTCAGGCGATGGTGCCCCACCCACTATGGGTCCCTCCGAACTTGGAGGTAACCATCCGGTCATCGCAACACCTGCTACTGTTGCTCACCACACCACGGCCCACCACGCCAGTGGAACCCCCACACACTGCTCCAGGATGCCCTCATCCTGGATGCATGACCACATGCCCTCAGGAACGCCCTGTAGCACCACCTCCAAGCGGCGTAAAATGTCCTCAAAATCTCCCCCGGACTCTGCCAGAGGAGCATGCGATGGCCTGGCACCAAGGTCATCAAAATCATGTCTCCTAGATGCTCTCTCCTCACCGGCTGGTCTTGCCTCAACATCTTCGCACTGACGTCTCTCTCCTGCCCACAACCCTCCCCGCGGTGGTCTCCCTGGCTCCTCTCGAGCCAACGCTCTCATCAACTCAACCTCACGCCCGCGAGGTCCCACATTTGCTCATACAAACAACCAAATGATAGTATCATCATCTATACAAAATACATATGTCATGCTCTCTAAAAAATCAACAGATCAAAATCACAAACATACCTCGGTGATCAAACACCTCCCCTGAAGGTAACACCATATCTGGATCACCTCGGAAGTCAACACCATAGTATGGATACTGCAGTATGATGTGTGGCATCTTCCGCCACACCTATGCCACCTCAGCCGTGAAAAAATGGCCGCCCTCACCACCACCGTGGCGAACCAAAATCGTCGACCACCACCTCAGTCACAGTGCTCATGCATCAGGTGTGCCCAATAAAACTCTAGGGCGCAACATCAGCACCCTCTCCAAAAACTAGGCCACCACGATGGACCCAAAAGAAAAGTCCCCTGAGTCTGCAGTCTGACATCTATCCAGCTGCCCTACCATCCTAGCATGTAGCATCAAACCCCAGGAAAAATTCTCTCCAGCCAGTGCCCTCCCCATACCCCTTAGTTGACCACCACTAATCCGCTAAGTCGCAAGGGACCAATATACCCTCACAATCATTGTTGCTACACAGCGATGAGCTAAAGCATCCATCGCCTAGATACTCGCAATGGATCCTGACATGAAGTTCTCCCTTGAGCAATACCTCTGGCCTAAGGTCGCTAACTACACGTCCGCGGGTAACACAACCTCCATTGGTAGGGGCGTTCCCCGAAAAGGGAGCCCAGTCAAAAAATATATATCCTCCACCACAGTGAAGGCAAACTGCTCTCCCCACACCATAAAGCAATGCAGATCCGGACTCCACATCTGGATCAGAAACTATAGAAGATACTCTTGCACCCATATCAACGGACACTCGAAGAACTTTAGTAGCCCACAGGCTACCAAAGTAGCATGAACCCCTAGCTCCTCAATAGCCACAACATCCCTCAGCTGTGACCAATCCCGCTCTTGCCAATGGATCGGCATCATGCAAAATGATCACCTGCAACCACATAATATAGTCCTAGGTTAGCCATATTGACCATAAAAGACATTAAAATCTCCAAAAAATATAAGTTTTACACCCATTAGCCTTGCCCCCAAGGCGCATCTGTTTAACCCACAGGCGCACACATATGCATTCCTATTAACCCCACAAGTGCACACACATGCGCGTCTGTCCATCCCATAGGTGCGCATGTGTGAGCATCTGTCTGCCCTTCAGTGGCACCTCCATGCGCCCTTGTCATGAACACAGGTGCGCATCACAGCGCGCTTGTCCACTACATAGTCGCACACACATGCGTAGCTGTGTAGAAAATAGGCACGCATATCATGCACACCTTTTTCCCCCCTATGGACGCACCCATGCACGGCTATCTGGATAATAGGAATGCACCCATGCATGCATATTTTCAAATCTCCCATGCACTAGGGGGCCCACACCCATAAAAACCCATGTACGACCCTCCGTACAATCCCTCCCACAAATTAAAAACCTACTTCTATGTAGGACGATAAGACTACTAACCTGAACCTCACTGGTCCTGAATCAGCTGCCTCATTCTCTCGGAATCTCCAAATCTCCTCTAAATACCTCTCATCCAGTCACTCTGACAACAATTACAAATGAGGTGGCAATGTGGGCCCTACAGATATATATAGGCCTTTTTGCCAAACTTCTCAACACCATTCCGGGAGCTCCAGGTGTCCGTTTTTTTATCTGTCTTCAACCATGAGATCAGCATCTAGTCACCTACATCAAGACAGTCCCTGAGCCATTTTTTATCCTTAGCCCCCGGGGTGCCATTTTTTCATACCCCATCCAGGTAAACGTGCTCATGTTCAAAATTATCAAATAAATGCTTGTATGTTCGATTCTCTTCAGATATTGTTCACGTCGGGTATTTGGTTTTCATGTGTGTAGGTACTTGGTCATCATACATCAACGCAACCCCTTTAGGTATATAATCAACACTGGCATGTAATCATTCCCTCTTAATCTCAATTGCATCTCCAGTCACACCCTCTAAAATTTGCCTTTAGGATCCCCATGTCCGACTCTGCAGTACCGACACCTCCATTGCATTTTAGGTACTCTTACCCAGTAGCACTCTCCCCCACATGAGTTGTCCCATTCATAGCGCCCTTTGGCACTTTGACACTCATGTTGTTTTTCAACCCTTTAGGGATGGGAGTCCCGATAGTCTTACGTCATGTCTTGAATCAGCCACATACTCCTTCTTCTCATTGTGCTAGCTTTCCCAATGGACTCCCAGATTATCTCTTCAAAGTTCTATTTTGACTGCACCTCCATAGTATCATGAACCCTCCATTTCATCCACAATCAGTTTTCCCATCCGCAAATTTCCCTCCATTTCATCTACCTCATACAGAAACCCACCCATGGGGCCCCCAACCTCCACCAGTTCTCCAAGAAAATTGCGCCCTCACCGGCTCAACCATATTACATTGGGGCACCCGTTTCTGTATTTGTACAGTCATCCCAAATTATTCTTTATAAATTGTAAAAAGCCTTTGTTTCCAGCATTTATATATCTTTTTGTCATCACCTTTGACGACCTTCTTCCCTTTTTAGCAAATGCAACCAATGTCGCCCTTGGTTGGGGCACTCCTTATCATCTACCCCTGTTGACATCGTCCATATACTTCGAGTATGCCACCGGCCACTTGACTCTGCCCTCTGAGTTTGTTCACTTTGTCCCGCCTCCGACACAACTTATTCGCATGTCTTGTTGTCCCCCTAACACTCAACCTAGTTGAATGGTTGTGGCCACTTATACTTCGCACATAACCCCAACCAAGGGAAGTCATGAGTCTTCATACATCTTGATTTCATCCATGTACCTCCTCAGTTCCTAACCTCACCTAGTAGATTTCACGAAGCCCTTTGCTTCTTGGAGTCGCATCCCCCTTTGTGTCGACATCAGCATAGTTTCCAGAAGGGCGACAGTATCTTGACTCTCATTATCTTTCCAATGAGAGGTCTCGGACGGCACAGGGAGAACCACAATTTCTCCCTGCTGTCGTTCACCCCCATAACATTCGACTTTAACACTTTCTCATGTTATGGTGGGTCTTACTTTGCAACTATTGTAGTTGTTTCTTATATTCGCCGAAGACCTCTGAACTTGGCTGGGCTATCAATGCCCATAGCATCCGTGATACTTCTTACAGGTATCCTCGCCTACTGTTCAGAGTATGTTCCTCATCAGACTTGTCCTCTTCCTTTATCAAAACTGCCCCTAAGGGCGTTGCAGTGATCTCCATCAACACACAGTTTCAGTTGCTGTACAAAACCATTCTTTTTTTAGTTACATGACAGGAGCATGGGGCATGCCTGCCTCGTTTGTACACAATTTATTTTTACACACCTTATGGAAGGTTGGGTCCTACAGGTTCCTTTCTCCCTCCAACGGTAACTCTTGACACTCTCACTATCACTCTCTCTTACAACGACACTCTCAGTAGAAGAAACATTGATGAATTTCGGCTATACATATGCTCCTAACCTCATCCATCAGGGGGCATCTGTTATCACTGAAATTTCATCCGCAAATGGTTACAAGAATCTAGCATCGTCAAATAGTTATGAGGTCACCCATTGTTGACGGGCGAAAATGAACGCTCGCCAACTGGAAGAGTGGATCCGGTCTGGGGTTGTCTAAATAACCCAAGCCGTTTGGGATGATCCACCCTGACGGATTTAGCGGCTCCGTTGGCCGATCTACTGTCCTAGGAAAATGAAAGAAAACTACACTAAGGGACTAATCTAAATGAAAACAATAATCAAAGCAAACTATAAGCAAATCTGAAATATACATATATACAGCCTACTGTCTAATAATATACAATAATAATCCTATGAAATCAAATGTTCAATTGTTAACAGAATTAAATCTTAATCACAAATGTACAATATTTACAGATTACAGATTTAAATGAAAACCTTCAAAAGTCAATTGTAAACTATCCTATGATAGAAAAACTATTGTTTTTTATTTTTATAATTTTATGATAAAGATATAAAACAAAAACTAACTAAGATGAACAATTAAAATAATAATCCTAACTATAAAACTGAACTATGTATCTATCTAAACTACTTGAATAACACTAATAAATTAACTATTAAATAACAAATAGCAAACTGACCTGAAGTAACGCTTCAGGTTTGTCCTGTATACTATAGTTGATTTAGCTGTTCGGTGGGAGGAAACCCGCACCAGATTCTCCACAAGCTTCTTGTAAACAGGAAGTAGATGTTCTCTTCAAATATAAATGACAGGACAAACAAGACATAAAAAATTACAGCAATCTTATAACTTACAAATCATCACATTTAGATAAATCTGTTTGTAAAGATTTGTACAAAATGATTCATTTAACGAAGAAGATAAACCTTTAATTCATTAAATTGAAACAAAGTGATTGTTGTACTTTAAAATAAGAGAGATCAGATATGGACGACACATAAACCAAAATCACATCAACCTGCAACGAATTACGATAGCTAAAGTAGTCAATAATTAATTGCAAACTTATATGAAGAAAACTAGAAATAAAAGTTTGATATGTTGAAAGCTAAAGCTGTTACAAGACACCAACTTTCATCCCAGTCTGAAATTATTATAAATCCATAGTCTGGTTCTCCCAACAGTGATGATGATGGGTCCATTACAAAAAATAACAAGTATTTAAAGACCACAGGGTAAAACATCCCTGTGGGAATTATCAAAAATAGTTTACAAAAAATCTGGGAATAATTTCCCAAGTCTCTATTCCTGACTAAAGATAACAACCTATAACAAAACTATATCACAAAAGTATCTCCTAAATTGCCACAGCATATCCAATTGGTCATTGAAATTCGTATGCACCTGAAAGTGGACAAAATTAGACAAGTTTAGAGGATATTTTATTTGTAAAACTAACAAAAATCTAAATTTTAAGACTAGCTACAGAATCTTGTGATTCTGTTGCTGGTCTAATTTGAAAACATAATCGTTTTAAATCAATGAAATGCCAAGAGAAATATATTCAAATCTTTAATTGCTAATTGAAAACAAAATGAATCATTTAAACCACAACTTCTATGCTAATCGATAGCAAATGAAATCTTGTTTCAATCTATTTGAATTGAAATAGACCCTAAATGAATATCAAGAAAATCTATGATAAGAATTTAATATAGACATAATATGTCGATCCAACACTCAACAGAATCGTATCAAATCTAACTTTGAATCTAATCCAACTCATGCTAATTCAAGGCACGCAGCATTTGTTTGCGAATCAAATCAAACAGGAATGAATCGAACCGATTTGGGGCCGACACAATCGTTTAGACAATTCGAAACCAATGAAATATGAATCAATTTCAATCGACACAAACTGTAACTAATCAAACAAATCACTCATAAATGCAATATTTTATGTCAACTCAGAAATTAACAAAATCGTTTTTAAATCCAAAACTAACATAGTTTTTTTTTTAGTTTTTTTTTAATTTAATAGATTACATTGTATTTATCAAATCCATCACTAATATTGATGCATTGCATACGTAAAGGATCATGCCAATTCAAACATACGGAATCGTTTCAAAATCAAACCATAAGAAATATATTTAACTATATTAGAGCCGACACAATCGATATGTTAAATTGTATAAATCAACACAGTTACACGATTTTAGCAAACAAATCTTTTTCACAGGTTGAACGAAACAGACTTGTTTATTCGGACAAAACTAAATGAAAGCAAACCCCATTTGATTATATTAATTCAAACGTACAGAATTGTTTCAAAGAAAACCAAATAGAATAAAAAACAAATCAATTGCTTATACTAATTTGAGAACAACCAAATCATAGCTGTGTCCGAGTTTAGCAAACAAATCTCCTATACATGATTCGTAACGAAATCATTTTGGTAAAACAAAACTAACAGGATCATTTTGAATCTATTAAAATGAAAAAAGCTAATTGAAAGCAAACCCAATCCGTTATATTAATTCAAGCAAACTCATAAAGCAAAATCGATGTCGAAATATATACCTGGGTAGTAAGAAAACAACTCGGTCATGATAATTTTGAATTGACAAAGGCCGTTGTTGCTTCGACATTTCTGAAGACAATTGAACCAGTAGTTTTTTATTTCTTCTCATTGGCTTGTAGCCTATCGTTCTCCTTTAACAGGACTGTCACATGTTCCTCTAATGATTTGATCTTAGATTGCAACAGGGGGACATCGGTGTAATAACGTTAAAGCCAGGAATTACATTGAGTACAAGATGGTTGATCGGGCTTTCGCATCACAATCGAGGATTTGTTCAAGTTACCAGGGGTTTCCTTGTGCATCTTGATTCCTGGGTAGTTTGGGTCGTTTTTTAGGCACGGAGGTAAGTTGGAGACATAGTCATAGGGTTCCATAGAGCATAAGCCATGAGAATAGGGGTATTCCTCAGCTAGGAAACGTTCAATTTCGGAGTCCAATTCCTCGCTCAGCACTATTGGCTTATGGTCAACGTTTTTCTTGGGTTTGTTACTAGCACATCTCGATATCCATTGGGAATTTTTCTTTCCTTTACTGTTGGCAGCAGTGTCACCTTTTCCTTTCTTCCTCACAGGCTTCTTGATGGCCTTAGTATTGTCTTTAACACACGGGTCGGCCATGGTATCGGGTAGGTCCATGTCCAGGCAATCCAAGGGTTTGACAGGGGGTAGAAGGATATGAAGTGGCACGGCTGGTCCAACCAATGTTTCAGTAACCACAACCTTGTCCACTTGGATAGACTCGGGAGTGGAAAATCCATTCCTAGATAGGAAGGCTTGCCAACAGTCACCATTAAGGCTCAAATGGTGGACGATAATAAGTTTGATCAAGCAGTGATGAAAAAGGTTGTTATCAGCCTTCTCACACTTGAATATTTTGGACATCTTGTACAGACTATGCAAAATATAATGCGGCATATTCAGAGGATATCCTGTAAAATTCATCAATAACCGAAGATGATACAAAAATACCAAGCCATAATGACCTTCGCAGGTCACAAACTGCTTAACAATTGCCAAACAATCGTGCCACCTGGGTTTGAGGGTAGTGATAGGCATACCTTTATCACAGGAAACAATCTTCCTTGATGTGAATAGGAGCGGCCACGGAACCTCGTCTACTTTAGAATTTTTAAACCACCTTTGCCCTGTAGCTGGTAGTCATGTAGCTAAGCTTATGACTTCCTCATTTAGCTCAAGTTGTATGTCTCCGACCTTAGCCCTGCATCCGTCGAAGGTGAGGGCGAATTGTTGGGCAACCCAAAGGTTGAAACGCTCAAACCTTTGGATAAACACCAGCCAGCCATTATTTTCCAAATCTTTACGGGCATTGTCGAACAGCAGGAGTGTTTGGCTACCATTTGGCTCTATGTGCACCAGAGGTTCCATAGACGGGAGCACACGGTGAGCCAGGTGAATGGTCAAGGGTTTGAGCAGGGTATATGCCGAATCGAATAGCTCACAGACTTACCCGAAAACAACAGAGGTAACCCAGGATAGGGGGAAGGCATTAATGCCCGAGTGTGCAAGGGTGGTGGAGCTAGATCAGCCCATGCAAAACAGTCATTTCCATAAGTACAACCGACGGCACATAGGGTGATTCAAATCACTATTGCATATGTTAAAAACAATTCCATTCAAACAATTAATGAAATCTATGGTAAGTCGACCCAAAAATTTGCATAAGCATAGCATTTGCATAGTTTTAAAATCAAAACAATGATTCGAAATCAACACCAAGGGTTCGATCATATCAAATATGTGTTGTATGAAATGATTACACCAAGGGTCTAACCACAACGTCAATGTGTTTTCATGAAACCAATGTGTCAAGGAAATCGATGAAATACTATAGAACATCAAACCACCAATGTATTAAGGACTCAATGACAGTCATTATAATATCATCACAATCTTATAAAAAAGAAATCATATTAACAATTAAAGAATGCCAAATGAGTAAAGATCTTGGAGTCTTGCCAACTGTGCGACTATAATCAAATTGGAAACGCAATGAACACATAGACAAGAGTGACCATAATAATCCAGTGGCGATTTTAATGTGACTTCGAAATTAAAGTTTTCACGCTTGCAGTCGTGAAAACAAGAATAAAGGAAGGTGTGCAAATGCATGAAATAATAGTGTTGTTTTATTCAAAGATTGCGATGAAGATCAAGTGTTCCAAAACACTTGGGTAGGCATCTTATTAGGATAGGATAAAAATGCGAATTGGCTGCCAACAATGGCAACACACTGGTAGAAGCAGTTATCTCTGCTAAAAGAACAAATTCAGATTAGGATAACAAGAATAATTCCACAGAAATAACCAGAAAATTGTTTAAACATCATCAATGATCAAATATTCCAATAGTGTTTAAAGGATGAAAACTGATAACAGTCTTAAGATAAGCGAGCCACGATATTAAAGATAAAATCTCCAATATTGTTGACAGGGCCACTGCTGCCAGCAGGCGTCCATAGCCTCGACAAGGTTGCCATTTAACCCACTTTGATATCTGTATCCTGCCAAGAAGTTCAAGATTAGAATAAAGGACATTTTAAGGTCAGAGGTTTCATATTTGCAAATTTTCATATACACGACATTGCTTCGCTTCCAGCAAACCTGTTCAGTACCCCGGCGAAGTTGTCTTGGCGTCATGCATGCATTTACCCGCTGCTAGCAGACCTGTTCAGCATCCCGGTAGGTTTACAAGCACTTCCCACAGCTCTTTTAATGATTTATTTTGTTTTTTAAAGATATATAGCCGAGCGGGGTGACGTTGAAAATTATGATATTTTAACATATTTTTTACAAACCTCGCGGAATTTTATAGAACTTTCCTTCATTAAAATCCAGAGATGGTTTATTTACATAACCAACTTTCTAAGGCAGGGAGACATCTTTCTGAGTCGTTCCCTTAAGGAACAGGGACAGCGTAAGAAGATAATAGATGATCGTGACAAGCTTTACTCACAGATCGAAATCAGTTAACTTCTTTCAAACAACAGTTTTTGCCAGCACAGATGTAAATTTCAGAAGTATACAATTGATGTTTACACAATTTTTCAACAGTCATTTCAGTGAAAGAATTTTTTGTTTTCTTTGTCTGAATAGTTCAAAAATCAGGTATATGTATTTCCAAAAACAAAACTGATAAGCGTAAAGGAAAAATTAAAACCAAAACAGCAAAAGAAAAGCAAAAAGAAAGATAAATATGTACATAGTATACAAAGGATTGTTATCAAGCGAAATACCTTTTCAGAGCTTGGCCATTCACCGGATAGGTGTCAGGATGCCCCTCTAGATTCTGCAATTGGAAAGAGCTAGGACCCAGTTTCTCAGCAATTAAAAATGGTCCAAGCCATAAGTTTTGAAATTTTGTGTGCTCTCCCTTTCCCTCATGCGGTTTGTCCCATTTCAAGACGAGGTCACCTACTTCGAAGTTCCTATCAGAGGTAGAGTTAGAACCAAACCAGCTTTTGACTACTAGTTGATGTTGATCTAACTTACGTTTAGCTTGAGCTCTTACCTCTTCTAGTTTCATTAAAGCTTTAATTCGGTTTTCCAAAGGGGGACAGTCTTCTTCTTGTATTTTCTGCGATAGCTGTAGTGAGGGAAGAAGAATGTGTGGTGGCAGAATTGCTTCTCTGCCATAAACAAGAAAAAAGTGAGAGTTACCTACAGCAATTTTTGGTGTTACCCTATCAGCCCAAATTGCATTTAACAATGCATTATGCCATTTTTTGTGATTCTCAGATACCATTCTCTTGATAATTTTAATCAGATTCTTATTTGTTGATTCTGCCAATCCATTTCCCTAGGGGTAATAACTGGCAAAATACTTCAATTTAATTCATTTTTCTAAAGCAAACTCACTCATCTCAAGAGACGAAAAGTAAGAAGCGTTATCGAATACTAAACAGCCAGGGATACCAAAACGAGTGATAATATTCAAATTTAAAAAGGCAATTACCTGACTAGTATTCACAGTTCTTAATGCGGCAGCTTCAGACCACCTGGTGAAATAATCTGTAGCTGTTATGATAAACTTATGTTGTTGTGAGGATGGTGGATTGATTGGACCTATAATATCAAGGCCCCACTGCTGAAAAGGAGAGTCTACTAGAACAGGCTGCAAAGGAAAGGCCAGTTTCTGTAACCACCGTGATGCTTTTTGACAAATAGTACACTTGCGACACAAGGCATGGGTGTCTCTAAAAAGTGTGGGCCAGTAATAACTGGCTCTCAAAACTTTATGGGCAGTGGTGTCTCCACCAAAATTCCCACCAGCTTCTCCTGCATGCAACTCTAGTAAGACTTTTTCTGCTTCGTCTTTCTCAAGACAGCGCATTAGTACGCCATCAAAATTTTGACGAAACAGAACACCATTAATCAAATGAAAGGAGGCATAATTTAACTTAACGCTCTTCTTTTATTGGGATCCAGGTAACAAGGGGCTGATCCATGTTCAAGATAGAATTTTATATCGTCATACCACGGACTGACAGAGTTTTGTGCACAGCAGATTGCATTTTGATCGTGATGTCCTAGGTTTGACCTATCATTTTCTTTTTGTTGTCCTACTGTTGAATCAGCAACTAACTTGCATAACCCTTGGCCTCTCACTATCTGAGCTGGGGTAATTTCTATGTCATACTCCTGCAAGGAGGTAACCCAGTTAGCCCTCTTTTCACCTAGTTCTTTCTGCACTAACAGGTTCCTGACGGCTGGATAAGGGACAATAACTTTCGTCCTAGATTTCAAAAGATAGGACCGGGAGTGCTTGACTACTTTGAAAACAGTGTAGGCTTGCTGATCAACCACTGGATAATTAAGTTCCATGCCTTTGAAAGCATAGCTCATAAAGGCAATGGGTACTTCATTGTTTTCAGTGTTCTTTTGAGTTAGGACTGCAGCGTAGGAGCGGTCGGAAGCGAAAGTGTAGAGCGTAAAGTCTTGCGAAAAGTTGGGGCTCATGAGAGAAGGAGCGTCTATTATGGCCTTTTTTATTGCATTAAAAGCTTGATTTTCTAAGGGTCCCCAATGATATTGTGCGTCTTTCTTAATTAAATTCTGTAAAGGTCTGACCATTTCGGAGAAACTGGGGATGAATCTCCTCACGAAGTTTATCTGGCCTAAGAAAGACTGCATAGAATTTTTGGATGTAGGAGGGGGAAGTTTCGAGATGACTTGATTCCTTTCAAGATCGATAATCATTCCTTTGCTTGACACAATAAATCCTAAGAGTTTACCTTTTTCTACTGTGAAGATAGATTTTTTAGGATTCAAGGAAATGTCGTATTTACGACATCGCTGTAGAATGGCTCTTAAATGAGCTAGATGACTGGTTTTGTTTTTTGAGAATACAGTAACATCATCTAAGTAAACTATGACAGACTGATTGATTAAGCCGCGGAAAGCGATGTACATCGCTCTCTGGAAAGTGGCATCGGCATTAATCAATCCAAAGGGCATTTTTCGATAAGCGTAGGTGCCCCATGGAGTGCGGAAGGTAGTTTTAAGTTGGTCTGGAGGAGACATCAGGACTTGGTTGTACCCCGAAAAACCATCCAATAAGGATAGTATTTCAGAACCAGATACCTGTTTTAGGATCTGTTCCATGGGTGGGACAGGGTAGTTGTCTTTATCAGACACTCTATTAAGGTTTCGCAAATCGACGCATAGTCGAATTTCCCCACTTTTCTTCCGGATAGGGACAAGGTTAGAAACCCATTCAATGTGCCTAACTGGGAAAATTATCTTAGCATTCAGGAGTTTATTTAATTCTTTTTTGACGATCGGTTCAAGCTTCGGGTGCATTTTTCTTAATTTTTGTTGAAAGGATAAGGGTTGGGGTTTCATAGGAATGACATGTTGTATGATGTTGGGGTCGAAAGTTTTAAGGTCATCATACGTCCACGCAAAAACATCTTTAAATTCTTTAAACAAATTAACAAATGCATCTTTTTCTTGTTCAAAACACCCAACCCCTAAATTAATGCACTGCGGATTGTCATTAGTTCCTAAGTTTACTTTTTCATATGATAAAGAGGAACTATTGGTTTTATAGTTGACCGATTTCTTGAATTTATCTTGAAGATTGTAAAATTTCTCTAATCTAACTACAGATTTAGGGATCAAATTTACCATGTCCGATGAAGATTCAGGAGTTCTCGGATTTGGTATTACCGTGAAATCGCACAAATTTTCGTTGTGAGTGCATTCGTCTATCACCGCGCCTTGAAAAGTTTCTTCCATATGCAGGAAGCTAATAATCTGCTGATCATCGTCGAAGACTCTCCAATTCATGATGTTGTCGGGAACGGATGGCCTGAACAACAGTTCGACGGAGAATGCATCTGGGGACAAGCCTTCTACAGGAAAGAGTTTGGAAGCTACGTTAGCTAATAGATCAGCTTCAGCATTATTCAATCTAAGAATAGAATTTATATTGAAAGCAGAAAATTTATGCATTAAATTCCATACCTCGGATTGGTAGCTTTTAAGATGTGGAGATAGACAGTGGATAGAATCTCTTACCTGTCTAACCACAATTTTGGAATCGCCAAAGACAGCCAAATTTTGAATGTTCATATCTAAAGCTTTTCTAAGGCCCTGCAATAAAACCTCATATTCTGTTGTGTTATTAGTACATTCAAATTCTAGCCTACATGCAATTAGGGTTTTGTTACCTGCTGAATCAATAATAACGTAGCCTACACCAGCTCCTTCCTTGGAATTTGACTTGTCAAAATAAAGAGACCAAATTTGATTTTTATCAGGTACGTGAGACCATTGTGTAGAAGTTGTTGGCTGCACATATGCTACAATCTCGGACTTTTGTTCTGGATTGGTGATAGTTGAAGTCTCGGCCATGAAATTGCCAAAAAAGGTATCCATCCCTTGTATTTCGGGTGAATCAGCAGAAGGTCTAAATGGTTCGCTGGGATCGTTTAAATCTGTGACCGTGAACTTAAGGTAGCGTTCACGATTTACCTTGATCTTGTTGGGCTTGTCATTCTCTGGAAGCCACAAGTGAGACCAATCTGTCGCAAAATAGCCATGTAGCTGCTTCGACCAGTCCCTACTTAAAAACAGACCATACACATCTGGAATATCCACAACAATAATATCAATAACTTGATGAACTTTGGGGTTAGACGATAATCTTATAAGCACATTCCTTAATTCGCTTACAACTTTAACACTGGTTCGATCAAGTTGAATGATTTTTAGAGTGGATGGTTCAACTTCAGCATTAATCTTCTGACACACAGACCATGGCATCACATTGGATGACGCTCCTGAGTCTACCATACAATTGTGCACGTTTCTATTAAAGATTTCGAAAGTTAACAAAAATGGAGGTACATTTCTGCGAGTACTAAGGGTGGTAGTTTGTGGCTTTTTACTCGCAATTTCTAAAGCTAATTTATCTACATTATTTACATTATTTATAAGAAGGCTTCCTTTATCGTGAGGATCAGGATTTTTCTTAGCGGAAGTCTTCTGAGGAATTTTGTTCTGAACAACCTTGTTACTACTTGAATTACCATTCTTGCTATTCTCTGCGATGTTCTGTAACATTTTTTGTAGCAGAAATGGAAATTTCAATAACTCATAAACAGAAATGTTAGCCCTTAACTTTTTAAGATCTTCAACTAAATCATAATCTAAGTTGGGGTTTACATGACTCTGTTTAGTCTCGGCTAGTTTAGATTGCTTTGGGGGCAAAGTCGTAGTGTTTTCGGAAGAAGGTTTGTTCGTTGTCTTACTCCTAGTATTGTAGGGATGTACTGTCTCGAAGTTAGCTTGAAAGATGCTATTCGAGAAGTGTCCAAAAATGTTTGGAGAAGACTCTTCTTCTTGAACTATCTCTTGTTCGACAACCTCCTCAGGAATCTCAGGAGGCATCAAGTTATCTTGGGCTTCTAGAATTGTTTGAAGGGCATATTGCAGACTTTCCAGATTAAGGCCCTCAGTAGTTGGATTAGGTCGATTGGTGGGAAAAGGATTCCTGAACGGGGGTTTGTAGGGCCCTTTGCTCGAAGAAGATTCTTTGGCCATCCTTTTCAAATCTATGACTTGATTTGACAGTTTTTGAACGACTTTAGTTAGGTTTTCTAAATCAAAGCTTTCAGGTTGTGTTTTACTTTGAGTAGGTCTAGGGAGGATTTCGATTTTCTTTTTGGAAGATGAACTAGCTTTTGTTTCGTTGCTAGTAGTGTCTTTTAAACTAAGGATGTCTTTTTCAATCTGGCTGGCCTCTTCGAAGGCCTCTAACAACGTGGCTTTCTTATATCGTTTAACCCAAATGGATATACTTTGATGCAAGGCTTTAGTATAGTATCCTGTGATAAGATTCTCAGCAGGCATGGAATCCGTAGGGATTCGGTTCTTAAGTGTTAAGAATCTTTGATTAAAGTCTTTAATTTTCTCTTTTGGGTTCATTCTTAAGCTAGAAATCTCCATAATCAGAACTTCTGGAGACTTATCGTCTCCAAAATTTTCCAAAAAGCATGACTCAAACTTTTCCCAAGACACGATGATATGGGGTTGTTGGGAAAAGTACCAGGTAGAGGCATTGCCCTCGAAAGTATAAGGGAACAACCTACAGAATATGTCTTCGTGCTCGACATTGCGGAGTCTAATGGCTAACATAAACTTTTTAATGTGATCCTCAGCGATCTGTTTAGAGTGAGGTTCAAACTTGGGAAGCCACTTCTCCGGATGTTTGGGTAAGGGATGTTGTGCCCCAGGTACGGCTACTACATCTTGGTCGAGCCAAGGTATAGTAGGATTTTTCTAGTTGGTCATTGGTGTAGGCAGTGTGGAAGGCTGAGAAGAGGAATTGCCTTCGTCAGAGGGGTCTTCTCCAGAAGAAGAAGGAGATGATGGAGGTGGTGAGGGTGGTATTCCAGATCCTCCTGCAGTAGGAGTGAGGATTGGACATGTAGGGTTCACAGTGAGGTTAGTGCCTCCGAGTTGTTCTCTGATATCATATAAATCTAACGGTTGGTCCAAAGGTCGATTTGGTTGCCTCAAACGGGCTAAGGCACTATGTGTTCTTATGAGAGATTGGCGAACAATCTCTTGTATGTCACCACCTGTAGGATTTGGGGTTGTTGGTTCGACTGTGATCTGTAGATCGATGTTCGATGTGATTGTTGTTTGAGGGGGAATGTTGTCATTCGAATGACTTCTTGTCACTATAGGTGAGCGATTAGGTGGTGGAGGAGTCTTACGACCACCTCGTGCCATTAATAAATTTCAGGCCCTCCTTCTAGCGCCATTTGTTGATGAGCGAAAATGAACGCTCACCAACTGGAAGAGTGGATTCCGTCCGGGGTTGTCTAAATAAACCAAGCCGTTTGGGATGATCCACCCTGATGAGTTTAGTGGCTCCATTGGTCGATCTACTGTCCTAGGAAAACGAAAGAAAACTACACTAAGGGACTAATCTAAATGAAAACAATAATCAAAGCAAACTATAAACAAATCTGAAATATCTCTCTCTCTCTCTCTCTCTCTCTCTCTCTCTCTCTCTCTCTCTATATATATATATATATATACAGCCTACTGTCTAATAATATACAATAATAATCCTATGAAATCAAATGTTCAATTGTTAACAGAATTAAATCTTAATCACAAATGTACAATATTTACAGATTACATATTTAAATGAAAACCTGCAAAAGTCAATTGTAAACTGTCCTATGACAGCAAAACTATTGTTTTTTTATTTTTATAATTTTATGATAAAGAAATAAAACGAAAACTAACTAAGCTGAACAATTAAAATAATAGTCCTAACTATAAAACTGAACTATGTATCTATCTAAACTACTTGAATAACACTAATAAATTAACTATTAAATAACAAATAGCAAACTGACCTGAAGTAACGCTTCAGGTTTGTCCTGTATACTATAGTTGATTTAGCTGTTCGGTGGGAGGAAACCCGCACAAAATTCTCCACAAGATTCTTGTAAACAGGAAGCAGCTGTGCTCTTCAAATATAAATGACAGGACAAACAAGACATAAAAAATTACAGCAATCTTATAATTTACAAATCATCACATTTAGATAAATCTGTTTGTAAATATTTGTACAAAATGATTCATTTAACGAAGAAGATAAACCTTTAATTCATTAAATTGAAACAAAGTGATTGTTGTACTTTAAAATAAGAGAGATCAGATATGGACGACAAATAAACCAAAATCACGTCAACCTGCAATGAATTACGATAGCTAAAGTAGTCGATAATTAATTGCAAACTTATATGAAGAAAACTTGAAATAAAAGTTTGATATGTTGAAAGCTAAAGCTGTTACAAGACATCAACTTTCATCCTAGTCTATATTATTATAAATCCATAGTCTGGTTCTCCCAACAGTGATGATGATGGGTCCATTACAAAAAATAACAAGTATTTAAAGACCACAGGGTAAAACATCCCTGTGGGAATTATCAAAAACAGTTTACAAAAAATCTGGGAATAATTTCCCAAGTCTCTATTCCTGACCAAAGCTAACAACCTATAACAAAACTATATCACAAAAGTATCTCCTAAACTGCCACAGCATATCCAATTGGTCATTGAAATTCGTATGCACCTGAAAGTGGACAAAAATAGACAAGTTTAGAGGATATTTTATTTGTAAAACTAACAAAAATCTAAATTTTAAGACTAGCTATAGAATCTTGTGATTCTGTAGCTGGTTTAATTTGAAAACAGAATCGTTTTAAATCAATGAAATGACAACAGAAATATATTCAAATATTTAATTGCTAATTGAAAACAAAATGAATCATTTAAACCACAACTTCTATGCTAATCGATAGCAAATGAAATCTTGTTTGAATCTATTTCAATTGAAACGGACCCTAAACAAATATCAAGAAAATCTCTGATAAGAATTTAATATAGACATAATATGTCAATCCAACACTCAACATAATCGTATCAAATCTAACTTTGAATCTAATCCAACTCATGCTAATTCAAGGCACGCAGCATTTGTTTGTGAATCAAATCAAACAGGAATGAATCGAACCGATTTGGGGCCGACACAATCGTTTAGACAATTCAAAACCAATGAAATATGAATCAATTTCAATCGACACAAACTGTAACCGATCAAACAAATCACTCATAAATGCAATATTTTATGTCGACTCAGAAATTAACAAAATCATTTTTAAATACAAAACTAACAAAGTTGTTTTTTCGATTTAATAGATTACATTGTATTTATAAAACCCATCACTAATATTGATGCATTGCATACATAAAGGATCATGCCAATTCAAGCATACAGAATCGTTTCAAAATCAAACCATAAGAAATAGATTGAACTATATTAGAGCTGACACAATCGATATGCTAAATCATATCAATCAACACAGTTACACGATTTTAGCAAAAAAATCTTTTGCACAGGTTGAACGAAACAGACTTGTTTATTCAGACAGAACTAAATGAAAGCAAACCCCATTTGATTATATTAATTCAAACATACAGAATTGTTTCAAAGCAAACCAAACAGAATCAAAAACAAATCAATTGTTTATACTAATCTGAGAACAACCAAATCATAGTTGTGTCCGAGTTTAGCAAACAAATCTCCTATACATGATTCGTAACGAAATCATTTTGGTAAAATGAAACTAACAGGATCATTTTGAATCTATTAAAACGAAGAGAGCTAATTGAAAGCAAACCCAATCTGTTATATTAATTCAAGCAAACTCATAAAGAAAAATCGATGTCGAAATATATACCTGGGCAGTAATAAAACAACTCGGTCATGATAATTTTGAATTGACAAAGGTCGTTGTTGCTTTGACATTTCTAAAGACAATTGAACCGGTAGTTTTTTGTTTCTTCTCGTTGGCTTGTAGCCTGTCGTCCTCCTTTGACAGGACTGTCACCTGTTCCTCTAATGATTTGATCTTAGATTGCAATAGGGGGACGTCGGTGTAATAACTTTCAATCCAGGAATTACATTGAGTACACGATGGTTGATCAGGCTTTGGCATCACAGGCGAGGGTTTGTTCAAGATACCAGGGGTTTCCTTGTGTAGCTTGATTCCCGGGTAGTTTGGGTCGTTTTTGAGGCATGGAGGTAAGTTGGAGACATAGTCATAGGGTTCCATAGAGCATAGGCCATGATAATAGGGGTATTCATCGTCTAGGAAACGTTCAATTTCAGAGTCCGAGTCCTCGCTCAGCACTATTGGCTTCTGGTCAACGTTTTGCTTGGGTTTATTCCTAGCACATCTCGATATCCATCGGTCATTTTTCTTTCCTTTACTGTTGAAAGCAGTGTCACCTTTGCCTTTCTTCCTCACAGGCTTCTTGATGGCCTTAGTATTGTCTTTAGCACATGGTTCGACCATGGTATCAGGTAGGTCCATGTTGGGGCAATCCGAGGGTTTGACAGGGGGTAGAAGGATATGAAGTGGCACAGCTGGTCCAACCAATGTTTCAGTAACCACAACCTTGTCCACTTGGATAGACTCGGGAGTGGAAAAGCCATTCCTAGATAGGAAGGCTTGCCAACAGTCACCATTAAGGCTCAAATGGTGGACGATAATAAGTTTGATCAAGCAGTGATGAAAAAGGATGCTATCATCCTTCTCACGCTTGAATCTTTTAGACATATTGTACAGACTACGCAAAAGATAATGCGGCATATTCAGAGGGCAGCCTATAAAATTCATCAATAACCGAAGATGATACAAAAATACTAAGCCATAACGACCTTCCCAGGTCACAAACTGCTTAACAATTGCCAAAAGATCGTGCCACCTGGGTTTGAGGGTAGTGATAGGAATACCTTTATCACAGGAAACAATCTTCCTTGATGTGAATAGGAGCGGCCACAACACCTCATCTACTTTAGAATTTTTAAACCACCTTTGCCCTGTAGCTAGTAGTCCTGTAGCTGAGGTTACGACTTCCTCATTTAGCTCGAGTTGTATGTCTCCGACCTTAGCCCTATATCCGTCGAAGGTGATGGTGAATTGTTGGGCAACTGAAAGGTTGAAACCCTCAAACCTTTGGATAAACACCAGCCAGCCATTATTTTCCAAATCTTTACGGGAATTGTCGAATAGCAGGAGTGTTTGGCTACCATTTGGCTCTATGCGCACCATAGGTGCCATAGACGGGATCACACGGTGAGTCGGGTGAATGGTCAAGGGCTTGAGTAGGGTATACGCCAGATCGAATAGCTCACAGACTTACCCGAAAACAACAGAGGTAACCCGGGATAAGGGGAAGGCATTAATGCCTGAGTGTGCGAGGGTAGTGGAGCTAGATCAGCCCTTGCAAAACAGTCATTTCCATAAGTACAACCGATGGCGCATAGGGTGATTCAAATCACTATTGCATATGTTAAAAACAATGCCATTCAAACAATTAATGAAATCTATGGTAAGTTGACCCAAAAATTTGCATAAGCATAGCGTTTGCATAGTCTTAAAATCAAAACAATGATTCGAAATCAACACCAAGGGTTCAATCATATCAAATATGTGTTGTATGAAATGATTACACCAAGGGTCTAACCACAACGTCAATGTGTTTTCATGAAACCAATGTGTCAAGGAAATCGATGAAAGACTATAGAACATCAAACCACCAATGTATTAAGGACTCAATGACAGTCATTATAGTATCATCACAATCTTATAAAAAAGAAATCATATTAACAATTAAAGAATGCCAAATGAGTAAAGATCTTGGAGTCTTGCCAACTGTGCGACTATAATTAAATTGGAAACGCAATGAACAAATAGACAAGAGTGACCATAATAATCCAGTGACGATTTTAATATGACTTCGAAATTAAAGTTTTCACGCTTGCAGTCATGAAAACAAGAATAAAGGCAGGTGTGCAAATGCGCGAAATAATAGTGTTGTTTTATTCAAAGATTGCGATGAAGATCAAGGGTTCCAAAACACTTGGGTAGGCAACTTATTAGGATAGGATAAAAAAGCAAATTTGCTGCCAACACCCATGGACCAAAATTACCACAAAATCATTTCCAAAAGGTCCAAAACTATACAACCAGTGATAAAATTAAGGTGTGTTATGACTACACAGGGCGCGCGTGCACATGTGTGATCCCGAAATGCATTAAAAGAGCACATGCGCACGATGTGCGACTGTGTTCGCTAAAAGTCATGCACAACTGAGAACGAAGCATTTATGAGATTGGTCGACCTCCCACCCACTTCTGGTTCAGCTTCCAAGTTGATTTGACACCCAAATCTCAACTGAATCCAACTGGGTGGCTGGTCAAAGACCTAACAATTCCCTAAATAGCCTCTTTTCACACTACAAGTTGGTTGCATAATACCTCAAAGAGGTGCTATAAAACAAGGCCATGGGTGCACTTCATTTTCAAGGAATTCATAGCAAAGTTATGTTGTTGCTATTCTCTTGAGGAATCCTCTATTCTCATCAAGAGTATACTAGCACCATTACATTGGGAAATCCATCTCACCTCTTGAGTGGATTAGATTGGGATTCTATAACCATTTCATTCAAAGTTGTAATAAGAGATTAGTTGTGGGGGTCCAAGAGCCCTCCCTTGGAGGAAGAAGGGACCCAAAGTCCTTTTTCTTCTTGGTGTTTTCTTTCACTAATATAATCCTTGCCATTGGTGACATGAGTCTTATTGGTTTTTCGTTCTTATGTCCTTATGCTCAATAGTTTAGTTGTTCTTTTTTTTCTTAGTTTAATTCTTAGTTGTTCTTTTATGTTTCTTTCTCTAACCCTTTTCCTTTATAGCTGTCTTTCTTAGCTAACCCAACTAAGCTTGTAAGCACCTCTGTTTTTCTCATCTAGGTGGAAAAAGAGGCGCAACACACACCCTAACACTGAACCTACCATTTGTATCCCTCCCATTCCATTACGAAGGAATGTCAATAACCCTCAGGCTAGGGTAGCACACAATTATAGTCTGGTCAATGACTTGGTGTAGTCTCATGCAGCCATATCTGTTTTGGAGGTCCTCCAAACCTGTCCAACTCAACGGAAATCCCTAATTTCCTCCTTGGGGGCAGTCAACCCAGCTGATACTAGACTCATCACATTTGATCTAGATAGAAGAGAACCTCGTCTCCCCACTCTGGTGGCTTTCCAGATACCAATCAAGATTTGGAACATCACGGTTCATTGGTGTACTATTGATGAAGTTGCATCCACATGCATCAAGTCCAAAAATGTATGGCATAAAATCAGCTCCCCTGAGCTAGAACCATCCTCCATCACCTTGAGAGCCTATGATGATCGACAATCTTCCCCTGAAGGGCTCTTCCAAAATGTCCCCGTCGAACATAGGGGAAAAACCATCCTCATCGACATTGAGGTTATCGATGCCCCGCTTGATTACAATATCTTGTTTGGATGTAACTACATGTATGCTATGAAGGTCCTGGAATCTTCTATGTTTCAAATGATGATGTTCCAACACAACGGGAAAATCATCACCTTCGACTAAATCACACATTATGAGCCTAACCATTCCAACAAAATAGATAACATCTTGCCTTTTTTTCGCACCAGTTTCGATGCTTAGTCACTCATTGACAAGGGCCTCGGAATTTTCAAGGACCCATCCTTGTTGGGGGCATAACATGGAGCACCACCTCTCATACACCCTTTGGCACAAGTGTGTTTCGTATCTTCTAATGGAACTAACACCGGAGACACCATTCCTCCCATTGAGGCCTCTCCACCCCTCGATGTTCCACTGGTTGAAGAAATATTACCTCATGGATTCCCTAAGAACCTTAATACACCACTTATCCCTGATTTCTCCCTCCCCCAGGGGAAAATCCTAGTTTGGTAGACAACTCCCCAAGCCATTACTCAAATTCCCTTCTTCTATCCCCCATCGGGAGTACAATCATTTCAGGTAGTTGTGATGCTTACCCTTCCCAACGTGATTCTTTCCATCCCTTTATGGTATCTACACCCACCGGTGATGGTTCCTTAACCATATCTCCCTCCTCAGTTAGAGGGAATCTCGATGGAGATTCCAGTACTAGCTTCGGCCACGTCACCCTCACCCCCAATTTCCAGCACCACTACCACAGTTGGGGGTAGAAAGAAGAAGAAAGAGCCCACCACTCCACTTCCTCCCCGATTTCAAACTCCTTGTGAACTCTGCGAAACAGAGGGACACCCCACTAATAGATTTCCTTCTCTTCCCGAGTTACGCAATCTGATCCAACTCCCTCGAGAAGCCACATCGCTCACTGCTTCTCCAAGCACATTTAGTACTACGACAGTGTCCTCCCCTACTGGAAGTAAATGGATGCGAACCAAATTCGCTTGTTCCATATGTTCAAAATATGGCCACTACTCTCATCATTTCCCATCTCTACCTCAGTTTCGCCATACGCTAATGGCAGTACGCCAAACCTTTCAACAAGAGCCCCCTCCACCACCACTTTCAAGTACCCACGGCACTGAAATTCATTATGTCTCTACCTCAGTCCCCGAATGGATGAGATTCCCTTGCGCTCTTTTTGACTCACTTTCTCATTTCACATACTGGTGTCCTTTGATTGTGTCATACCGAGGTCATCATTCAAACCCTATTCAACCACATCTGACCACCTCACCAAGGGTCTTGCCCTCTCTAGATACTTTCAACATCACCTCCCCTAAACCTGAGTCACTTCCCACCCCTCCATGGTTCATAGATAGACTATCTGCGGATATTCCCCCCAATCCTCCCAATTCTTTAGTTCATTTCCCACAGGAAATCTTAACCCCTACCATAGTTTATCACCCAGAGTGTTTGGACATTTGGTTTATGTCAAGCAAGCCATCACACCCAGTTTGCAATATCCCCTCTACATCTTTGCCACTTGAGACCAATCACACTGTGACAGTCACTCGTGTCACCTCCCTAGATCCCCTGTATTCTTTCATTTTCCACTACAATGAAGATATCCTGGAGGAACTCACTACCCCTGATTTCCCATGGAATATGCTACATCACCGAGCACTTTTTCTCTCACAAGAAGCCTTTGACCCTCCCATCCAAGCCTCCATATGTGAAATCAAAACCAAGGATTTTATTCCTTCAGGGTATACATATTGGTTCAACAACCCTATCCCTGCCCCAAATGCTTTTGAAGAAGTCAACCTGGCCAATATCTCCCCCACCGTCAAAATCAACATTTCCATCAAACCTGGCATCATAGAAGAAATCACCATTGGCACTACATGCTCCCCTGAGGAACTCACATCTTACAAAGCTCTCTTTCACGAATACCAGGATATTGTTGCTTGATCATATACGGATATTCCTGGCCTCGATCCTTCTATAGTCGAATATTGCATCGAGACATGACCATATGTCTCCCCAGTCCGTCAAAAGCAGCGTCCACTTCACCCATCCAAAGTTGTGGTTATCAAAGCCAAACTTGGCAACTTACATGTTGTTGGGCTTATTTACCCCACTGTGTATACCTCATGGTTTTCCAACCCCATCCCCGTTAACAAAAAACAAGCCACTATTCACATCTGCACCGACTTTTGCGATCTCAACCATGCTTGTCCCAAAGAAAAATTTTGAACCCCTTTCATCAACCAAATTATTGATGATTGTATCAAACATGAGGCATTGTCCTTCATGAATGGGTTCTCCGGCTATAATAAAATCCAAATCTATCCAGTAGATCAGTATAAAACTGCTTTTACTACCCCATGGGGTACTTTTTCTTATCGTGTCATGCCTTTTGGACTCAAAAATGTAGGTGCTACGTTTCAACGGGCCATGACTTATATTTTCCAAGATCTTTCTCACATGATCCTCGCTTAGTCGAATGACCTCACAGCTCGATCGAAGAAATGAACTCATCATTTAGATGACTTACGCATTGTCTTTCAATGATGTCGCCAGTACAATATCCACTTGAACCCCCTCAAGTGTGTATTTTTCATCATCGTCGGATGCCTTCTCCGGTTCATTGTCTCCCAACACGGCATCACAGTGGACCCCATCAAGGTCCAAGCTATCACCGAAATTCCACCACCTAAGAATTTACACCAACTGCAAAGCCTACAAGGCAAAGCTAAATTTTTATGGTGCTTTGTCCTAGATTACGCCATCCGCGCACACGGTTTCCTCCACTTACTGCGTCATGATATCTCATTTCTATGGAATGAACATGATCAACCCACTTTTGATTATTTAAAAGAGGCCCTATCCAATGCCCCTTTGATTAGTCCTACAGACTATGATCGCGACTACATCCTCTACTTATCATCCTTAGTTGTCTCAGTAGCCTGAGTCCTCATCCAACTAGGGGATGATGGGTGGGAACATGTCATTTACTACATCAGCAAAAATATTTCAGGACCACCCCTAAAATACAATCATGATGAGAAACTATCCCTCGCATTTGTCGTCACAGTTCAGAAACTGCGTCACTATATGCTGCTTCGCACTACCAAATTCATAGAAGATTCCAACCCCATGCATTACTTTCTTAGTCGACGACAGATTAATGGAAAATTTTCAGGATGGATCTTCATCCTTTAGGAATCCGACCTAGATTTTTCAACTCCCAAAAGAAAGAAAGCACTCGTTCTCACCGAACTCATTACGGCGTTTCCCTCATACGCTAAAGCTTCACCCGTCAATACAGATTTTCCTGATGAACACCTCTTCTTCATCCCCTCTGATGACCCCTGGTATGGTTACCTTCTTGTCTACCTTAGGACACATAAGTTTGGGTCTCATCTCTCTCGATATGATCGACGGTGCATTCTCCATAAAGCCCTTCACTACCTCCTCATCGGTGACATCGTGTACTGACGTGGGGTCGACACCATTCTTCGTCTATGCCTAGCCATCGACAAAGCCGACAGAGTCTTGAATGATTTCCACAATGGCGCTTGTGTTGGCCACCTCTCTGGTATGTCCACCGCCCAAAAAATCATTCGAGTAGGCTACTTCTGGCCCACACTATTTCATGACTGCATCCATGTTATTAAGCGATGTGACAAATGCCATCTCTATGCAAACAAAGCATGAATGCCACCCGCTCTTCTACATCCAGTCATCACCGTCGGCCCCTTCTGTAAATGGGGCATAGACTTCATGAATTGTAATCCTCCGTTCAGTAATGGACACAAGTAAATCATCATGGTATTAGATTACTTTACCAAATGGGTCGAAGCCATGCCTACCTTCAACAATACTGCTGACACAACAGCTTGTTTTTTCTTCAACCACATTATTAACCATTTCGAAATTCCACTACAGTTAGTATCCGATCACGGTAATCACTTTGAGAATGAGATCTTCACATAACTTTCCTCAAAGTTACGCTTCTCCCATGAGTTCGCCTCCCCATACTACCCTCAATCCAACGTAAAAGTCGAGGATGTCAACAAAGTCCTCAAAACCATGCTACAACATACCATCAACAAACATAAGACCAATTGGAATCATATGTTGTTTTCATCATAGTGGGCTTATCGCACGGTAGTCAAAACTTCCATTGGTTTTACACCATTTCATCTTATCCATGGGATCGAAGCCACCCTCCTTATCGAGTGCAAAATTCCCATGTTACGCACTGCCATCGAACTATTACCTGACATTGCTCCAATGGAGTAGCGCTTGCTAACCTTAGAGTCATTGGATGAAGATCGTTGGTCTTCATTATAGAACAACGAGGCAGCTAAAAGACGGTCCAAAGCCACCTTTGACCGTCATGTCAACCTTCCTTCATTTAACAAAGGCAATCTCATCCTAGCCTACGATATCGCCCACGATACTCTTGGTCATGGGAAATTTGAATCATTATGGCATGGACCCTACATTTTCCAAACCTGCCTCACTAAAGGTGCATACATCCTGGCCTCTCCAGAAGGCTATCCTCTCTAAGAAGTTGTCCACTAGTTGTACTTAAAGAATTTTTACACCTAAGCGTAGCCATTCTACACTAGGCTTTTTATTTGTACACATTTATAGATTTTTTAGTCTTCTTTTTTGCCTCCACTCCTCATGTATGATCTACCATCCATGTTATTGAAAGATGTATCCTCCATTGGCCTACCACATCGGTTATGCTAACGGTGCTAGATGCTAGACACAGAATCTCGCTTCGGCCGCTTAGGCCCTCTATACCCCCTCACATGAACTAATCCACTCCAGCGGCATATTGTTTGAGCTCAGCCACCAACAACCAAGAAGAATATGTCATCGTCATTTGTCTCCTCGCTAAGGCCAGTCACCGCCAAATTTGTCACCTTCGCATTTTATTAGATTCCTAGCTTGTCATCCTGCAACTCAACAATGTATATTGTTTCTGCGATCCTTGCCTCTTCCGCCAATACCTTCAAGTTAGACTCTTATCTAGAAACTTTCATTCAATTACATTTACGCATATTCCACAACAATTTAATCAAATAGCAGATAATATGGCTAACCTAGTGTTAGATTGGCATTTATCACATCAACACATCATCCCATATACATAAACATCATACATCGGTCACAGCATATAGATTAGACATCACAAACACATGTAGAAATAACAAAGAGACAAAATATATGTATCCATATATATATACATATTGGTTGCATACCTCCCCACCATTAGTGGAGTATGCACCATTATGGTCGCATACCTCCCCAAGAGGTAGCACCATGTCTGGGTCATGTCGATAGTCCATTCCACTGTATGGATACCATAGTATCACCTGTGGCATATGATGCCACATATGTGCCACAATATTTGTGAAGTAGTGGCCACCCTCTCCCCCCCATGGCACACCAGCACCTACGCCCACAGCATCAATCACGACTGTAGCATCCTTGAAGGTGCCAACAAAATCCTAGGGCGTAACAAGGGCACCCTCTCCAAAAACCAAGCCACCAGAATGGACCCAAATGTGAAATCACCAGAGTTGGTGGTCCGACACTGGTGAATCTGCCCCATCATCCTAGAGTGCAGCATCATCCCCCAAGAAAAAAATTCCCCATCTAAGACCCTCTCTACAATCCTCAACTGACCTCCCATGATCCATTGAGTAGCCAAGGATCCATAGATCCTCACAAACATGGTCGCGATGCACTGAGGCAAGAACTCATCCATCGCCTCGATACGGACAACAGAACCTGACATCGGGTTCAGCCCTGAATAGTAGCGTCGTGCCATATCCACCAATCTCACATCCCCTAGCAGCTGGGGGTCAGCAGGCAGGGCCATTCCCTGGAAGGGGAGCCTCATCAGAAAGTATACATCCTCAACAGTTGAGAGTGTCAGTTGTTTTCCCCTCACAGTGAAGCACTGCAAATCAGCGCTCCACATGGATATCAAATACTAAAGCAGGAACTCCTGTGACCGTATCAAAGGGAAATCAAATAACTTTAGCAATGTAGAAGCTGCCAAGTGTCTCTGAACTCCCGGCTGCTCTCTCACTACCTCTTGAAGGCGCTCCCAGTCTCTCTCCCTCCAGTGGACTGGCATAAAGACTCTTGTATCACAAGTTGATCACCTGCATCCACATAAAAACACTTTTTCAGTCCTCATCATTCATTAAAAACATCAAAAAATTCAAACTTTCAAACACCCTTAGCTTTGCCTCCAGTGTGTGGCTTTCACCCCCATAGGTGCACACATGTGCATGCCTATTCTTTGCACAGCTACACATTAATGTGCATTTGTCGAAGAAACAGTTGTGCATCAATGTGTTGTTGTGATGCCAACAGGTGCGCACAAATGTGCACCTGTTCTCTACATAGTTGTGCACTGATGCGTTGATGTCTGAGAAACAGTTGCGCACAGTGCGCAGTTGTAATTTTAACAGGTGCGCATCTCATGCACGCCTGTTCTTCCCTCCCATGCACCCCTATGTGCAGTTGTGTCAAGCACAACCACACATTATGCATGGGATACGGAATTAGACCCTCACATATGAGCACGGGTATCCTTCCTTCTCCTGCACATTAGTGGGCCCACCCCTAAACCTACCCTTGTACGGCCATCTATACGACTCCTAACTCAACCCTAGGAACTTCGAACTGTGTAGGAGGATGGGACCACTAATTTGACTCTCACACCTCTTGGATCGATCGACTCGATCTCCTGTAATCTCTGAAACTCCTCCAAATGCTCTCATCAACTTACTATAGCAGCGAGTATAAATGAGGTGGCACTATGGGCCCACCAGCCATATATAGTCCATTTTTCCAAACTTCCACGCTCAGTTACAAGAGCCCAGAGCCTCTGCTTCCCGATCTATCTTCAGCCATGGGATCACGGTCCCACCATCTACACAGTCACATTCCTTGGGTTGCCATCTGAACTTGGCCCCGCAGGATCATTTTTCTCACGTCACGTCCAGGTATGCATGCTCATGTTCAAAAATTATCAAATAGTTTTTATATGTTCTTTATCATCAGATATTGTTCATGTCAGGTATTTGGTTTTTCATGTGTGCAGGTACTTAGTCATCACAAGGAACACAACCCCTTCAAGTATATGTTCGACACTTTCATGTAAAAATTCCCTCTGAATATCAATTGCATCTCCCAGGCACACCCTCTGACGTTCACCTTTAGGGTCCCTACATCTGTCTCTGTAGTACCTTCACTTCTACTGCTTTTTTGTACTATCATCCAGTAGCACACTCCCCCACATGAGTTGTCCCATTCATAGTTCCCCTTGGAAATTTGACACTCATGTTTTTTTCATCCCCTAGGGCTGGGAGTCCCAATATTCTTATGCACTTCCGAGAATAAGCCACATATTTCTTCTCATCATCTTACTAGCTTTCCCAATGGACTTACAGGCTATCTCATCTCATTTCTATTTGACTGCACCTCCATAGTATCATTAACCCTCCATTTCATCCACAACTATTGTTCCCATCTGCAGATTTCCCTCCATTCATTTACCTCATACAGAAACCCACCCATGGGGCCCCCACCCTCCACCAATTCTCTTCACACTTTGTGCCCTCACAGGCCAAGCCATCTCGCACTAGGGCACCCATTTCTGTATCTATACACTCATCCCAAATTATTCTTTATTTATTTGGTAATTGTAAAAAGCATTTGTTTCCAGCACTTACCTAGATTTTTATCGTCACCTTTGATGACCTTCTTTTCTCGAAAATGCAACCCATGTTGCCCTTGGTTGGGGAATCCACTCTCCTTTTCTCATTTTGACATCGTTCATAAACACCGAGTATCCAAAAGTCCATGTACCCCTGATCTCTCATTTTTTCCACTTTGTCAAGCCTCTGGCACAATTTAACCCCATATCTAGTCGTCCCCCTGACACTAGATACTGTTTTACAGTTGTTGCCAATCATCCTTCAAACATACCCCTAACCAAGGGTAGTCTTGGGTCTCACCACATCTTGACTTCGTTCATGTTCCCTATCAGTTTCTAATCTTATTTATGTGGATTCCATGAATCCCTTTGCTTCTTGGAGTCGCGTCTCCCTTTATGTCGACATCAACATAGTTTCCAGAAGGGCGACAGTATCTTGACTCTCATTAACTTTACAATGAGGAGTCTCAGATGACACAGAGAAAAACATCATTTCTCTTTGATTCCATTGACACCCATAACATTTGACTTCAACAAAATCTCATGTTACGATGGGTCTTGCTATGCGACTATTGAAATTTTTTTATACCATCCAAAGACCTCTGAATTTGTTAAGCCATCAATGCCTACGAGTCATTGACACTTCTTGCAGGTGTCCTTGCCTCTTTTCAGGTTCGCCATTCAAAATTGTCATCTGTCATTATCAAACTGTCGCGGAGGGTGTTGTAGTTATCTACATCAACATAAAACTTCAGTTATTGTCTTACATATTGAGTTACATGACATGAGCATGGGGCATGCCTGCCTCGTTTGTATACAGATTTTATTTTTCTCCCTAAAGAAAGATTTGGGTCCCACAGTTTCCCCCCTCCCTCTGACGGATCACTCTTGCAGTTCCTCTCAGTACTCTTCATTACAATGGCACTCTCAGTAGAAGAAACTTTGATGTATTTTGGCTATACGTATGCTCCTAACCTCACACGTCAGGGGGTGTCTGTTATCACTGAAATTTCATCTGCAACATTGAACGCAAATGGTTACAGAAATACAGCAATTCCAACAACTATTAGTTCACCTGCAGCACCAAAACGCATTTCAAAAGTTAAAAACTATACAATTGGGGAAAAAATGACATGCGCAAACTCACTAAAGGAAGCGCGCATACAGTGCGCAGGCCAACGAAGGTTGTAGAGTGCACAATGCGCCATATGCGTGACTGTGTACAAGAAAAGATGTGCACTCCTGTGAATGGTGCATTTATGGTTCTTGTTAGTCCCCCAACCACTTATGGACCAACTCCCAACTCGATTTTACCTTCAGATCTGAGCAAAATCCAAATGGGGGGCTGGTCAAGGACCAAAGGGTGCCCTAAAGGGCCCCTTGTTCACACTAAGAACCAGTTGAATATCGCCTTGAAGAAATGTTATAAATGGAGGCCATGTGTGCACTAAGAAACCAATATCTTCATAGTATTGTTATGATTTCTCAATTCTCCCTTGAGAATCTTCTTTTCTCCTAGGACTATTCAAAAATCATTGCAATAGGCCATTCCACTCACCTCTTGAGGGAATAGGAATTGATTTTCTTCATCATTTTCCATTTTTCTTCCATTGTAAGAAGAGATCTCCATTAGTTAACTCAATATCCCTCCCAAGAAGGAAGAGGGGACTCATAAGTCCTCATTTTTCTCTACAGTGTTTTGCCAACTAATATAGTTATCCATTGGTGGCATAATCTTGGTCATTGGTTGATTGTTTATGGTTCTAAGTTTCTTAGGCATTCTAATTTTTATTTCCTTAGTTGTTTTAGTTTGTTTACTTGTTTATTTCATGTGTTTGGCTTGTTTAATCCACTCGCTAACCTCTATCTTGTCTAGAAGGCCCAACTAGGCATGCAAGTGTCATTGTTTTTCTCACCCAAGTGACGAAGCGGGCACAACAGGAGCCATAACTCGTCTTCCCTTTTCAAAACATTTGGGTAACAACATTGAATATTGAGTTCCTCTTTCTAGCTTTGAATGATAACTTCACTATAATTTCTCAATATTCTTTTGTAACTCTTCAAGTTTTATTTTAATTTTCATTTTTTATAAGTGGGGGATATGAAGGACCACTTTTTCCATTGTCTTAAATCATGTTTTACCATATAAAGGTTTTTCTCCCATATATAGATAGGCGTTCTTGCAACCAAAGTATTCCAAGTAGATACAACCAAGTCCACTACCTTTTGGTGTTGGAGTCATAAAGGGTTAAAACGAAAGGGAAGGGGGTGGAGGTGAAGAATGTGGACTTTTGATCAGAGATGAGGGAGGGGATACTATGAGACTTGATGAAAGAATTTATGTGAATGTAATTGTTATGGACAAGGAAACAGTCTAACCTTGTAGCAATGTGTCTCGGCCCCGCCTGCATGTTAGACCAAGTAAAAGAGCCACACTAAGGGGGAATATCCAAGAGGTCCCAATCTGCAACAAGTTCCTCAAGATTGGACCAGAAGTAATCTCTCCCAAAAATCCATCCTCTCTTTTTAGCACTAGTTCTTATACAGGGTTTTTGGGGTGTTACCTAACCCCGTACAATTCCAAGAGACCACGATCATTATTTCATAGGGTTTGATTGGGAACCTACTCTCCTCGAAAAATTTCCAATATGGTTCTTAGCATTTCTAGAACCTCCTCCCCTTATATTTGTTAGAGTTTTTTGAGAGCCCAAAAGGCCTCCCATATTTCCTTGGCATATTTTATTCAAAGGCACAGTCATCCTAGCCTTCATCTCCTAAGATTTCTAACTCTGAGATGTATTTAGCATCATCAAAGAAAAGTTTCACATCCTTGAAAGAGTCTTGGTCCTTTGGGAACGTTTAATATCCCCTAGCCCAACCAAGGGACATTATGGTGTGGAATACTCATAAAAATGAAATTTATGCTAACTAAATTGATTCATTTACAGTCAACTAATTTCCTATAGCCTTCAGCTATGAATTAAAATAGATCTAGCTACTGTCTACAACCATAAAATAGATGCATCTGCAGAATGATAATAATCAACATGAAATATAGCTAAACAACTCATTACAGTAGCATATAAATCATTCTCATTTATATAAAGTCCATGCACAACAATAACACATGTAAATAATTCAACAACAAGATAAAACACTTGTCTTTAAAGAAGATTTGTGCAACCAAGTGCTTAGGATAGATGTTCCACCCAACCATAGACTAAATGTTCCAAATATTAACAGCCAGTCACCCCCAAGTTGAGGCTAGTAATCTACAAAATAGGGTGGTCTCTCACAGTCCACTCACAACTCATAAAACTCACAACCCAACTAATATTCTCCTACAGCTATCTCTATTTTCCACCAACTCTCTTCCTATTGACATGTCCAACCCAAGGAATGTACCCCTTCAGTTATCTCAATCCCTCGTGCATCCCATTCATTTATCAGGGTCTCTGTAACATAGGTAACAAAGAATCTCTCAGTTGAGAACTCAAGGGAACTTGCTGCTAAGAAAAATATATCATCCAAACCAACAAGAAACAATTGTTGATTTAGAGAAACTCACATCGGAGTTCACTCTTCGAACCTGACAACCTAGCTCTTCAATTTCCATCTCCAAATATGCTCCAAATGCGCTCCAACGTTCCAACTTGATCTAAAATTCATCTTCCATGTATGCACCAACTTCAAGCTTTGTTTCTTCCTCTCTACTTGTTCCTCATGCACCAAAACTCAATGTGTAAAATTGTTGTCCTCAACCCATACAAATTTTCTCCCTTTGGTTTTCCTTTCTTGACTCACACTCCTCCCCAAGATGATTGTACTCAACTCCCATGTGCCCAATAACTTTGGGATGTGACTACTCACACCCACCCTCTTACATGTATTCAATGATTGGCTTTGGGAACACTCAATCAGAAATTGGAAGGTTCATATACAAATAGAAAATTTAGGAAAATGGGTTGGATTAATATTTGTGGGTATTTCCCCCTTGGACCCCTCTTGGAAATTATCCTAGACATTCCCCTCTCTTGTGGATCAATTCAACCCCCATCTCTTGTCCATGTCTCCTTAGGAGTCGGCATCACATTTTATTAATAAAACAAGGAAATACAATTCGCATATTACATCGCTTTGGTTGTAGCCACATATTATATCTACATAGGAATAAATTAAACTGGGGATTATAGTGGGTATGTTACATTCCCCCTCCCCTATAATTGTGCATCATTCGTTCCACTCTATGTCGACATACATATAAGCAAATTTACATCACAATACTTAGAAAAATAAAAACAATTGCAATTTAACAACTGCAACAGCAGTTCCAACCATAATCTCTTGTTCCTTTCAACTCGTCGACCCAAGGAATGCACCATTTATTTATTAGGGTTAACCCAGGGGATATACCATTTATTTATCAAATCTAACCCAAGGAATGAGCCATTCTTTTATCTGGGTCCCCAACGCAGTTGGCTAGGAATTCGATATGTGGTTTCCTAACTCTAGATGCTCAAAATGGAGTCTTGCATTCTGTCTTCTTTAAAATTGTCAAAAATTTTCAGGTATTTTTCCCGTATGTTTTTTTCATGTTCCCATGTAGCATCTCCAGGACCGTAGTAGGTCCATTGAACCTTTACCATCCCTATGTATTTTTTCTTGAGCACCTTGACTTTCCGATCCAGGATGCGTACTAGTTCCACCCAAAAATCCCCTTCGTGCTCCACCCGGATCACATTCCAATAAATTATGTGGTTAGGATCAAGCACATATTTCTTTAACAATGACACATGAAATACACTATGCACTCTCATGGATCCAAGTAATGCTATCATGTATGCAACTAGCCCTATCTTTTCTAATATTTCAAAAGGCCCACAATATCTCACTGCCAACTTCAGGTAACTTCCTAATCTTAACGAACTTCTATTTTCCTTCACTTTTAAAAACACATGTTCACCCACTTTGAAATATTTGAACACTCTATTCTTGTCTGCATAACTTTTCTGCCTATCATGGGCATCCTTTAATTTTTTTCTTTATCTTTTCCATCTTCTCTTCCATTTCTTTTAACAATTATGGCCCGACAACTGTTTTGTCTGCTGGATTATCCCAACTCACAAGTGTGTTACATTTTATTCCATACAATGCCTCAAATGGAATCATTTTCAATGAGTCCAGATACCCATTGTTGTAGGCAAATTCAACTAAATGAATATAATTTTCTCATTTTGATGGTTGATCCATCACATACATTCTAAGCATGTCGTCAATTAATTTGTTATTCCTTTATGTTTTCCCATCTGACTCTGGATAATATGTTGTACTAAGATTTAAATTTGTTCCAAATCCCTTGAACAAACCTTTCAAAAAATTGGAAGTAAACTTTGGATCTCTATCTGAAACTATTGTTTTAAGCACTCTATGTAGCTAGCAACTTCTCTCATGTAGATATCTACAATATTTGATTCCTTGTGTGTTGTCTTCACCAGAATAAAATGTGTTTTTTTAGTCAATTTATCCACCACCACCATGATGGAGTCATGTTGCTTCATTGTTCTGGGCAGCTTTGTAATAAAATCCACTTTAACTACTTCTCACTTTCATTCTGGACAGGGAAATGGTTGTAGCAAACCTGTTGGATTCCTATGAATTGTCTTAACCTTTTGGCATTCTATAAATCTCACTATGTAATTAGACACTTCCTTTTTCATTCTCGGCCAAAAGTATTGGCTTCTTACTGTTGCAATTGTCTTCTGATATCCTAGGTGCCCAGCATATGGCACATTATGCATCTCCTTTAGCACTGCATTTTTCATCTCATTGGAATTGGGAATATATAAGTTTCCCTTGTACATGAGAATTCCATCCTCTTTCAACTCATAATAATTAAATTTCTGCTGAAAATTATCGTGCTATAATATCTCTTTTATTTTCACATAGTGTTGATCTGAATTTTTTTTTGCAATAATATTTTCTTTCATATATGTCCTATACATGTTGATGGTTGCAATATTCACTTCATGAGCTCTCCTGCTGAGTGCATCAGCCACTTGATTTTCCTTTCCCTTTATATGCTTAATTTTGAAGTCATATTCACTCATAATTTCTAGCGATCTAGTTTTCCTAGCATTTAGTGTTGGTTGTCCAAATAAATGCTTAAAACCAAAGTGGTATGTACTTAGCTCAAATCTCTCACTCATAAGGTAATGCCTCCACATTTTCAATGCATGTATAATTGTTGCTAACTCTAGATCACGGGTAGCATAATTCCTTTCATGCTCTTTTAATTTTCTAGACTCATAGCATACTGCATGATCCTTTTGACTAAGAACTGCATAGATCCCTTCCTTGCATGCATTAGTTCAGACAACAAAATATTCATTTGAATCTGCAATCTTTAGTATTGGATCACTTGTGAATATTTTCTTCAACTTTTGAAAACTCTCTTCACACATAGAAGTCCATTCAAATTTCACTCCCTTCTTTTACAAAGAAGTGATTGGACTTGCAATCTTTGAGAACCCTTTTATGAATTTTTGGTAATAACCAGTAAGACCCATGAATTATCTTACCTCTGTCACATTATTTGGCACCAGTCATCCTCTAATGGCCTCTATCTTCTCAGGATCAACTTCTATCCCTGCTGCTGAAATTATATGCCTAAAGTAGTGAATCTTCTTTTGATAAAATATGCACTTACTTAGCTTAGCATACAATTTATTCTCTCTTAAAACTTGCAACACCATTCTTAAATGTTGCTCATGTTCCTCTTCTCATTTAGAGTAGATGAGGATATCATCTAGGAACATAATTACAAACTTGTCTAGATACTCCCTGAACACTCCATTCTTCAAACACATAAATATTGTTGGAGCATTTGATAGTACAAATGGCACTACCATGAATTTTTAATTCCCATATCTTGTCTTAAATGTGGTCTTATTGATTTCTTCTTCTTTTATCCTTATTTGATGATAGCTTGATATCAAGTCAATCTTGGAAAATATCCTTGCACCTTTCGGTTGATCAAACAAATCATCAATTCTTGTAAAATGATATTTTCTTTATGGTAACCTTATTAAGCTTCTTGAAATCAATACACAACCTTAAGGTTCCATCCTTCTTCTTCAAAAAATAATTGGGGCTCCCCGAGGTGACTCACTTGGACGTATATACCATCTTTTTAACAACTCTTCAAGTTGCATCTACAACTCCTTCAATTCTGGTGTACCCATTCAGTATGGTGTCTTGCACACTGGGTCAGCTCTTGGCACCAAATCAATAGAGAAATCAATGTCTCACTTTGTTGGAAATCCTGAAATTTCTCTAAAAACATCTTCAAAATCCCTCAAGACTGGATGGTCTTCAATTCTTTCCACTTTGTCTTCAGGTGCCTCTTCCATATGGGTTGCAAAAATCTGACATCCCTTTCTAAAACTATTTTTCAACTGCATAGTTGAAATCTCTTTAACAACTATAGCTATGGGGATTCCTTGAATCTTGCCTTACCGCCCTTCCTCATCAAGAAATGTGATTTTCTTGTTGTAATAGTCTAGGATAGCATGGTGTTTTTCTAACCAATCCATGCCAATTAGAAAATCATATGAACCCAATGGTATGATGTTTACATCTACCTTTGTGCTAATTCCATTCATGTTTATCATACAATATTTAACCAACTCATTAATTTTCCTCTTAGCCCCCGTGGCTAGCTAAACTAACCAAGATTTCTTATGCTTACTTCTTTTCAAGTGAAATATTTCAACAATGTCAACATTTATGTAATTATGGATAGCCCTAGAATCAATTAAAATTACTATGGGTTGGTTATCAATCTTACTTTCCACTTCAATCATGGGGGATAGATATTCAGCTTGCTTGTTGTCCAAGGCTACATAAATCTTTGGCATGCTTTTGTCCATGTATTCCATTGTTTCAACCTCTTGAATGTTATGGAAAGTACTCATTCTTTATCCTTTGTGAGGTAAGTCCCTATATAAGTGATTTCCCTCACATCTCCAACATTTAATAGGTTGTTGCCTTGGCCTCTTCCCAAATTAATTTGCATTATTATGCTCATTTTGGGTTGACTGACCTTGTTGATTTTCTTGGGAGTTATTCCTGAAAAGGGGTGGCTTAAAACCTTTTTGTCTTTGATCATTTTTCCCTTTTGATCTTGTCATTCCAAGATTTTTGGAAAACTGGACTTCCTTTTCTTTTCTCATAAAAGTGCTTTTCTGTCCTTATGGATTCCTCCAAGGTCTTTGGGTCATCATATTAAATATTGTCACTATAGAAGGAGGGTAACCCACTTAGAAACCTTTGGATTTTTACCTTCTCATCCTTGATGAAGTTAACATACTTCAGCAATTCAAATAATCTTTTCTTATATTCTTTCATTGCCATGGTTCCCAACTTGAGTTCAAAGAACTATTTCATCTTTCTCTCATAGTAATACTCGGACAAATATTTCTCTTGGAAATATCCTTTGAACTGTCTCCATGAGATATTTTTCTCATCGAGGTTCTTGGCTTGCTTAAGTTGATCCCACCACATGGTTGTCTTTCCTTGCAAGTGGTAGGTAGCAATTATAGCTTCTACCTGGGATGGGTAATCATGCAGCTGGAAATATTTCTTCATTTACAATAGCCATGCCTCAGCATCTTTTCCTTTCTTGTGCTCACCATTGAAAGTTGGTGGCTTAATCTTCCTGAGTTCACCCTGCAAGATGTCTATCTCAGGCCTTCTCCTTTGCCTTTGAACATGAGAAACACTTCGAATTCTCCCTAGAACTGAACTTTCATGTTTTCTTCTGGTGGATTTCCTTGGATAATGATGGCATATTCTTGTTCTTCTTGACTACCTATCATTTCCATGATCATCCCTTTTGTTATGGGATTTAGATGTTGATACTTGTCTAGCACTAGCTACTTGCTTGGTGTCAAAATCCTTGTTAACTTGATTATGCAACATGTTTAATCTCTGAAGTATATCTTCCTGAGCCTTCATAATCCTTTCATTATAAACTCTATAGCTCTGCACTTCCCTATGCAAGCTTCTCACAATGACAAACTCTTGCTTATCTCTTCTTCCATTTGAATGTCTCAGCATTCCCCATGCTGACATACAAAACTTTGATATCTTCCTCATGGATGTAATATCCCTGAGCATATTCCATAGCTCCAATCCTCATATAAGAACCAAAGTTTCCTTCCTGTATTTCTAATTTTGCAAGAAATGTGCATGTAGTAATTACTATTAGAACATGCATAGTAGAAAACATATAATCAATTAGAATACAGGTCATTATTTATCCCTATTTATGAAATACATAATGAACCAAATCAAAATATTATTATTTAGGTGTATTCCTCTTTGAAACATCTTTCCAATGGCTATAACCATGCCTCAAACTGAATTCTGAGCAAAAAGTTACAACAATTACATGCAACAATTTCCACTCTATCACTACTACAGAAATATATTTATTAAATTATGGAAGATTTTATTTCTCAATTCAAATTTCTAGGTGGACACATGTCTATACTCCTCAAGACCTTTCCAATGACTATTTGTTTTCCCACATCCAAGCTCCAAGCTGAAAGTTATGGTCCAGAGAAGTTTAGGTTGTTTTACCCTATTTATCCATGCATGTTACAGGTGTCTTATTTCTCTTCTTGCACATTTTTAGGTACCCATAACCAAAATCTAAATCCACCGATAGCTTCTATGGGTCACAATATTTTCATTGACTACTCATGTGCCTCAAACGGACTTCTAAACGTGGATTTATTCTCTCCATAAGTAAAATTGGTGCCAAAATTTTACCTTCATTGTTTTGGATGTAACTTTCTCATACGAACTCTGTTTTGCACACCATTCATCTCATTGGATAGATCTCTCTGAATTATTTCATTTGAGTTGTAGAGATAGAGTGTACCTTGGTACACTTTGTTCTCTTGGGTTTTGACTAATTAAAAACGTCATTTAGAGCCTCAAAATTTCCCCGCAAGTTAATGACTTTTAAAATTCTAAAACATTCACAAAATTTCATACAAAATTCACTGTTTTACTATGTTAAAAACTCTTTAAATCTGAACCATTGATCTCAAATTAGGAGAAACAACAACAATTGATATGATTCATCAATCATCGGTGATTGGCATTATCCTTTGGGCGCACACATCGTTTTACCCAAACGGTCGACCCGCTCGTCAGTCATCATCCCAACTCTCCGACAATTGATTTCAACAGAAATCTAAGCTGGATGACCCAACCATTGGTGATCGTAGATCCCCGATGACTGTCTAACACCTCTCAAATTTGGTTGATTCCCGACCATTGGCCATCATTCGATCCTCGACTAACATGGCAACTACTGACATGGCATGACACGTGGATGTTGGCGTGGCATGACATGTCATCCAAAGGTGTCAATTTGGCTGACATGTCATCGCCCTCTTCCTTCATCGTCCATCGGTCGATTCTCTTTGACCCAAAAAACTCATCGAATCAGTCGATGCCCGACCACCGTCCCATCGGACATCAACGATTTATCTTGCTCGTTCGAAACACTTCACTGAATCCTGTCAACGCCCGACCATCGGCCATCGCCCATCGACGATTTCCATTGGTGATTGAAAATATTTCGTCAAATTCAGCAAATTGTCAGCCATCAACGATTAGAGATGTCTTATGGATGACCCAAAATCTTCGTCATTTTGGTCGATACATCCATCGGTCTTCGGTGAATTCTCTTGGCAATTTCCAACACTTTGGAAATTTTTGACATTCCTTTAATTGATCTAGACCGTCGATCTAATCCCTTTCACAACCCTCGATTTAATCCTGGTTGTTGATCTCATCAACCTTTCAAATGGTCAAATACTTATGAATTTTTAAATTTATCATAGTGAATATCATCTGTCAATCACGAGATCAAACATGATCTGAGTCGTCAATTCTCCAAACTGTCTGTTGTTAGGACCACATAATGTACCTTTTTTCCCACACTTTTTCCACCATTACACCCTTGTTTCACTCACATTTAAACTCACATTATCACTTTACCCTATCTTTCCAAAGGTATACAACGTCTCTTCTCTTTACTATATGTTTAATATGTTTTGCATATAATTTTACATTACTCTCGTACTTAACCATTGATCAGAAATGTATAAGTGTTGAAATAGTTCGAACTGTAGATTAGCATTAAGGCATGTTGCCAAAACAGTTAAAGCACGCAACCCCTATGGCTAAAACAGTCTGTGGACTACGATGTTGAAACATCAACTCACACAGAAGAAGCTGCTACACTCTCTGTGGTTTACGATGCTGAAACAACAACTCACACAGAAGAAGCTGCTACACTCTCTGTGGTCAACAATGTTGAAACGGCAACTCACACAGAAGAAGTTGTTACATAGTCTGTGGTCAACGATGTTGAAACAACACTCACACAGAAGAAGTTGTTACACAGTCTGTGGTCTACGATGCTGAAATAGCAACACAAAATTGTTACATTGACCACAATAGTCGCACCTTGAGCTAGCATTAACCATCGCTACTGCCTGAGACCAAGTTGTTGAAACAGTCAGAACAGAAATCCCGTGGCTGAAATAGCCCACGATTTGCGATGATGAAACAGCATAAAACAACAGTAACAATAAGAAAAATAAAGAAGTTGTTACTCTAGCCGCAACAACAGCACCTCACTCAACACTTGTAATAGCATTCTGTTGCGGGAGACTAGGATATCCTATTCCAGTTTAGAAAGTCGATCTGACTAAGAATAGGACTCAGATGTACACCTGTAAATTGTTGATCAAATTGTATCGAAGGGATTCTCCT